>CM035418.1:175275474-175547974 GCA_020310875.1 Ceratopteris richardii
TATATGTTGTCTTGTTTCACTATCTCCTGTCAGGCGTACGTTCTTTCTTGTAGACAAAGACATTAAGAGAAACTTTTAGTCTCCGTCTTCGAGTCTTACTTCCTCTTTATGTCTCTGTTGGTACGGTTGGAGGACCTCTACCTTTCTGCGCTTACCTCGCCATTGTTATACTCGTCTACGGACCAACTCCGTAGACTGTGGGTATCAGTTCTTCTATGAATCGGCGGGTGTCACTGACCACCTTGCTGCTCCTTCAATGTCACCTTCAGACCTCTTTTAGTGTCTCTGTAGATTGGTTGCTTGCACAGAAGTCCAACAGTGGAAATATGCGTGTAAGAAATGCGAGTCCCGACGTACCGAATTGATCGCCTCCAGCGAGCAGAAAGGTATCTGACTCGAAAGCTTCATTTCCGCACAGTCCTCTTACGCAATGCAGGGTCCTTCAAATCTCTTCGAACGCATAGTCTGCATCTCATCCATAAACTGGCCATGTACTTGGTTGAAGAACGATGGGCTCGCCGACAGTAATGCTTTGCGGCCCGTATTCAGATATCCCGAAAGCCATCATCTGCATCTCGTCCGTGCGCTACATTTTGAGTGATTTTGCTACTTGTCAATGGCGGAGCATAGGCAGATATTTGGATGCCGTTCATGGAGAAAGATCCAAGTGGGCACGCCTTTAAAGAGAATTTACTCCAAAAGCATTCTCCAGCGCAACGAGAGAACTCGTTTGATCTTTTTCTTTATGTACAGAACTCGTTTTATTCTCATTTTCTAACACAAAATCTCTCTCTCTCTCTCTCTCTCTCTCTCTCTCTCTCTCTCTCAAGAGAACCTCTTTTAGTTGGTCGAGCAAGGATAGATGATAATCGATAAACTCCTAGACAGCATTAGTATGAACTCTCTTTCAAACAATGGGCTTTTAAAGATTAAAAGGCTTTATAAACAGAAATTTTTCATGGGAACAAATTTCTGATTATGACAAGAATCACCATAGAGATCTCAGAGTTGTTCTCTATTTACGATACAAATTGCTCGGGCGAGCGTTTACTAGACGAAAGAGTGAAAACAGAGTAATCAAGGGAACAATACATGGATTTAACCTTTACGTACGAAAAAGTTATAATTTGGTTTTATGTAAAATTCAATAGACAGATTTCATTAGGATTGAAATCAAAATAAAAGTTAAATCTTATCTGCATGTTCTTTTTAATCGCTCTAGGAATTAATCATTGAATAGCGATGTTGTGAATTCGGTTTACTTAAATGATCTATCTTCCTTTGAATAAAGCAGCTTTTGCATTGTCAAATGCAGGCTCAGCTTATCTTCATCTCTCTCACTTTTCAGATTTTTCGCTCACGAAATGATCCACTTAAAATACTCATTGATGAAGCTTTCAGGTCAGCGGAAAATTCGTAATTAGATTTGTCTTTTTTCTTCCAGCAACTTTAAAATACGCATCATATATCTGCTCTTATATCAACTTTGATCAGCTTAATTTTGATCAGTACTCCGCAGTATAACAGCAACTTTAAGGCAAAATGTTGATCACAATGAGCATGTCGATGTATGTTTTGGGTTTTATGCACACCCCCCGAGTGCATCTTTTCGTGGATGCACATATGCAACGTCTCTCATTAAGAGAAAGAAACATGACCAGAGAATCTCCTAAAAATTCAATACTAAAGAAAACTATCGAAACCCCATTCGGTGATGCTCTAATAATAGGTTAGACTAGAAAGATTTGTGTTTCCTAAAACAAATAGGGAATATTTGGATGATTCGTTGTGCTTCGTCATTGTTCAAAAGCTCCATATTTGCCAGGGATGAAGTGGAGAAATGAAAATAATATAGAAGATATTTCAAGACTTAAAAAGAATTGGCCATGCATTGGATGGGAATTCAGGTACAAAGAGATTTTTATGCAGTTACAGGAAAGAAAGAAAGTTGTCCTCTTATGAAGAATCATCCACCGTTGGATATGGACAAATTCTAGCGCCATTAAAATCTATGTTGTGCCCTTCTAGCATAATTATGATATAGGGGGAGAGAGGATATAGGCCATAGTTTCTTCTCTTACCCGAAGTGCCATCATGTGGAAATTAAGTTATCAAATCGCTTGAGGTGGATCCAGGTAAACTGTAAAGAAAACAATCTTATGTAAGGCCATTAATTTCTTAATGAATCTCTGGAATGACTAGGAGTGAAGCCCTTTGAAAAATTTGGAAGGAAGAATGTGCTAGCAGCTTTTGGGAAACTCACAACGAGTGGTGCATATAAAAAACACAAACTTTTCATGACAGAAAGATAGGAAATTGTTATAGCAATCCCCCCTCACCCCTCCCTCTTCGAATACTGTAGGGTATTTGTTCTCTCTCTCTCTCACACACACACACACACAACAAGCTTAAAAAGCAAGGGGATCCCTCGTAAAGGGGATGCTAATATCAACGGTCTACGTTGTGCTTCCATTTACTTCACTTGCATTTTTCTATCTAATTTAGTTCAAAGCTTCTCCGTCCAAAAACGAAAAGAGAGCTAAAGAAAATTACAAAGCAGGCTTATGAGCATGTCATCATCTTCGTGGGCATCCACTTTTTCTTCACTGTATTTCGTTACATTACAAAGATCATCAGATAACAAAATGAAGGCTTACTTGTGTGATTCTTAGTTCTTGTACCTTGGGTGTCTACGAACTTTTCTATGTTAATCTCTCTGGATGTTTTGGCAAAGTTAAAAATGTATCAAATACCTGAAAGTTGCTCTCCCTTATAAAATGAAGATCCAACTTCACAATTTGGATTCTAACTGCCAATAAATTCTTAGTTCAATTTCATTGACACAATTTAGCTTTCAAGAGTGATCAAACTATTATTTTTTTTAACGCACCTTTTACATATTTATAGGTTTTCTTTGTGTGTTCACCCTTTTATATACGTTACATTGTTTCAGTATGTTCAAATATATCATTCTTTTTAGGATCTATATGTTGTATTGTTTCACTATGTTCTTCCAGGTCTTTTTTCGTACGTTCTTTCTTGTAGTCAAAGAGGCTAAGAGAAACTTTTATTCAACATCTTCAAGTCTTACTTCCTCTTTATGTCTCTGTTAGTACGGTTGGAGGACCTCTACCTTTCTGCACTTACCTCACCATTGTTACACTCGTATACCGACCAACTCCGTAGACTCTGAGTATGAGTTCTTCTGTGAATCGGCGGGTGTCACTGACCACCTTGTTGCTCCTTCAATGTCACCTTCAGACCTCTGTTAGTGTCTCTGTAGATTGCTTTCTGGCACAGAAGTCCAACAGTGGAAATATGTGTTTAAGAAATGCGAGTCCCGACGCGCTGAATCGATCACCTCCAGCGAGCAGAAAGGTATCTGACTCAAAAGCTTTATTTCAGCACAGTCCTCTTACGCAATGCAGGACTTAGGGGCCCTTCAGATCTCTTCGAAAGCATAGTCTGCATCTCATCCATAAACTGTCCATGTAATTAGTTTTTTTTTCTTTTTTTTTTTAAATAAAAGGAAGTTCGGCCTTAGCCTATTCTCCCGGACTTTAATTAAAATAAAGAAGAAAAGTTACAAGTGAATGGGATTAGTGCCCATGGGACCCCCCAAATTCCACAATCCACGGGAGGAGTATGGCAAGCTAGAGGGCATTGCAAATGAGATGGATAAATCTATTATCACCCTCATGTGGTACCCATTTGGGTTTCAACTTGTTGTTTTCAAGGAGATAAAATCAGTAATGTCTGAACGGTGGAGATCTCTTATCTCGGGAGATTCTTTTACCTAGGAGAAACAAGGATTTATCAATCGACCATTCCTTAGGAGTTTGGTCAAAATTGACAACACATCGCTCCCTCCAAATCTTCCAAAGAGTCTCACCCCTGATGGCATTCCACAACCTCGATGAGCAGTCGACCGCCTCACCCAACAGTGCCTGTTGCCAATTGATTTGGTTCGTGAGTCTCAATACCTGCGTCACCTGACGCCAGATAACACGGGACTTGGGGCAATCAAAGAACAGGTGAGCTAGATCTTTGCTGCATCGATGGCATCGCTTGTACCATGGAAGCACACCACAGATTTTGTTAGCCCTTGCATTGGACCAGATACCTTTATGCAAGATCTGCCACATGATGACGGGCTTTTTGATCTCAATTAGGGGGTGCCAAATAGACATGAATTTTAGTTCCCATCGAAGTTTGGTCCAAGAGAGGCACCATCTCTTGTTAAGAGTGTAATGAACATCAAGGTTCTCTTTGAAGTTGGGGATTCTGGATACTTTCTTTGCATTGCTCCATTTGAGGCCCTCCAGGCAAGGAAGATCCTGACCACAGAGAAGGCGGGTAGTTGAGCGATCCCATGCTAGATACCTTCCTTGAAGAAGAGTGCATTCCTCAAGCGTAATTCTAAGTCTCGGGTCCAAGTCTTCGAACCTAATCCACTGGCTAGTCCCTTGTTTCCAGAGTTCTTTCCACTGTTTGAACCCCTTGTTCCATAATGGTTTTGGAGTTTGGAGGTTCCAAGACTCCACCCTCCTAATGCCGCCGATCGGGAACCAGATAGAGTCATTTTGTCTAATCCCAGCCGCCCATTTCCACTCATCACTGATTCCGATGAATTGTTTGGCCTTGTTCCAACTCTTCCATAAAGAACACACGAGGCTAGAGCCTTTAGGGGACACCCGGTGGGGGGAGAACAAAAGCGTGAGAATCCCTATGTCCTTCCAACCAGGATGGCCAACTAAGGTAAGGTCTTCCATATTTTTGAAGATCAATTTAGCCCAAGAGGACTCACTATTGCTCCAAGCCTTGATAAGCCACTTTGCCACCAGCTTGTCAGCCAATCCAATGATATGCAAAATTCCCAAGCCCCCTGAGTCTTTTGGGCTAATGCAAGTAACCCATTTGATTTTGGGAATCCCCCTCCTGTTGGGGTCCCGAGTCCAAAGGAAGTTTCTACAGATTCTTTCCACTTTGGCCAAGTCTTTCTCCTTAGGTCTCCAACACGAGATAAAGTAAATAGTTGTAGACAAAAAAAATGTGTTAGCAACCATAGCACGCCCTGCCAAGTTGATTTGCATACCTTTCCAACGATTTAGTTTGCTATCCAGCTTGGATAGTACCGAGTTCCATCGTTGGTCCATTGAGATGTCGAATGCCATCCGAATGCCAAGGAGACGGAAGATTTGATCTCTAAGGATAACTTGACACCCCTGATCTAACAACATTTGAGGTGTAGGTCCGCTGATTGATCTAAAAGCAGTTTTAGCATGGTTGATTTTTGAACCTGACGCCACACAAAAGGTGTCGAAGCACTGCCATGTACTTGGTTGAACAACGATTGGTTCGTCGGTAGTAATGCTTAGCGGTCTGTATTCAGATGTCCCGAAAGCCATCATCTGCATCTCGTCCGTGCGCTGCATTTTGAGTTTTTTTGCTACTTGTCAATGCCGGAGCATAGGCAGACATTTGGATGCCGTTCATGGAGAAATACAGGAGCATAGCCAGACATTTGGATGCCGTTCATGGAGAAAGATTCAAGTGGGCACGCTTATAAAGAGAATTCACTCCAAAAGCATTCTCGAGCTCAATGAGAGAAGCTGTTTGATCTTTTTCTATTGGTAAAGAACTCGTTTTTCTTCTCCTTTTCCAACAAAAACTCTCTCTCTTTAATTTTTTTTATCTTTTAACAGAAGTCTTTTAATTGGTCGAGCAGGGATAGATGATAATTGATAAACTCCTAGCCAGTAGTGTTATGAACTCTCTCTTAAACAATGGGCTTTTAAAGATTAAAAGGCTTTCATCACACAGTGGACAAACATGGAGATGATGGAGAGAGTCTTATACACAAAACTTTACTTAGGTCTTCTCATAGCTATGAAAAACTCAGAAACTTTACAGATGCTTTCTCACTCAGAGAAGCCCGACTATACTCAGTCATACAAAAATGAACTCCTTCTCACATTCTATCACACTCTTCCGCTTCTTCTCTCATCGCATCAGTTGATACAAACTAACTTGTATAGATTTTCTCATTCTCGTGATTTGAAAAAACTTCTAGAACTAAAGTGAACTAACTTTACAAATATAATACACTTGTGAATTTGTCGCTTCACATAGACATGTGATTTTCTTCTAAATATTTGACCTTATATGTCCAATTAGTGAGTGTTTCTCCAACAGCTCCCCCTCAATCACTAATTGACATTCCCTGTTTCTTCATCTCATCTTCTTTTCTTTTACTCATGCCATGCTTTTGAATCTGTTTAAATTTGTCATGGGAACAATTTTTTATTACGACAAGAATCAACATAGAGACCTCAGAGTTGTTCTCTATTTACGATACGAATTGCTCAGGCGAGCTTTTACTAGACAAAAGAGTGAAAACAAAGTAATCAAGGGAATAATCTATGGATTGATCCTTTACATACGAATAAGTTATGACTTTCTTTTGTGCAGAATTCAATACATAGATTTCAATTTAAATCAAACTAAAAGCTAAACCGTCCTAGCTCTGCAAGAGGATGAGGATTAGAACCACCATGTTGTGGTCATGATTTGAAGACAAGATCAATAATCAAACATGAAACACCAATTTAAAGCTTCGTTAAAGTACGCTACAATCCAATGGAATGGTTAAAAGTGTTGACTTTGTGGGTTTCATTGGGAAGATGGAAAGGAATTATGGAATGGAGTTAATCAATGCTTTGGGAAACTTAATTCATAAAAAATTATGGATATACGTGATTGCTTGTGACTTCTTTCCTTGAACATCTTGTTTAAAACATACTCACGAAAGCATGACAATGGGTGTATGTCTACACCTTTATTTTTGCATTCTATATGATTTTTCTTTTTTGCATTCTATATGATTTTTCTTGCATCTATGGTCGGGTTGACCTTCCATTTGGTTCTTATATAAAGTTGTTCCTTTGGTTCTCAATGTGCCGAAGTATATGTACCTGCAAAAGAAGTAAGTATATAATGCATACATGCTATTGTATTTTATGCATTCAAATGTATGTACATAAAATCAAATGTGTGAATGAGTACGAATGCATATCTCTACCTATGTATTAGCATGAGAGTGTTCATTTGAGTGTGTGAACTATGATGTTGTATACATGTGCATTAGTATGTATGCGTGATATCCATTCATCACACATGTGTATGAATGTTAGTATGCAATGTGAAAATGCATGCATGCGCATGGTAAATGTATGTGTTTTCATGTGCATAAGAATGTATGAGTGAAGTAAAGTCTGTGTGTGATTAGACGTATGGGCATGTAATGGTGGTATTGAAATGTATTTCTTTTTATATATAGTATTATTCATATAAAGAATTTGTGATTGGCATATGGTGTGTGATTGTTATTCATATTATTCAATGTTATTTGGTATGGTGCCAAAGCTAGGAAGTTTGGAATCAAAGATGCAGTATGTATGTTTTGTGGCAATGAGGAGGATATCCTCCACTTATTTTTCAGCTGTGTTCATGCCCAACAGTTCTGCAGTGTTCTCTCCCCTATCTGCTAGAAAATGAATATCACCCTCAGCTATAGAGAGACCATCCTTGGCTCTTGCAAAAAATTCCACTATGCTCTGTGGAACATATGGCGTGATCACATTATCTATCATATTTGGAGATCTCGAAATCTTAAAGTCATCAACAAAAGCAAAGGATCATTAATGCAGACTTTTCTAAGAGGTTTTAGGGACCTGGGACATAAATCTCTATCTGATATCAAGGATAACCCCAATGAAGAGTTCAAGTTATCCACACACTTGGCTACTACTACCCCTTGTGAATGGAGGGAGTCCCTCCTTCAACTTTACTTTGACACTAGATTTCACATGGTCATGTATTGTACTTAACTCTTGTCTTGATTTTGTGTGTGCATCTGCTGGCTGCATAGCCTTTGCTGGTCCTTTGAGGATTTGTTCCTTTTGATCTCTGCTTTTTGGGGGCCCTACCATTTGTACATCCATACATTTCATCTTTAATATATATATATATATATATATATATATATATATATATATATATATATATATATATTATTCCATGTACATCCATACATTCCTGTTTCTTCAAAAAAAACATTATTCATATAACAAAGTGTTTGCTAACCAAAAGGAAAAGGCGGATGTACCAAAGAAAGAAAAAGAAAGTAGAAGAGAGAATGGGGGTTGTGCACACATGGTGGAGGGCAGCAAAAAATAGAAAATGACCTTCTTGCCTTTCGGTGGTGGAGGCAGACGAGGAAGAAAATATCTGAGGGAAGAAAGGGATTTGATCAGGGACGGATTGCGGAGGCAGACAATTTTCCTAAGGTTCCATATGGGCAGAGAGCTTTTAGCAAGGAAACTTAGCAAGCCATTCTGTTCTCTACGTACACAGCTTCAGCATCTTCAACATACCAGAACTCCGTGTTGCCAGTTGCTCGACTCCCTGCACGAAATCGCGAGCAGAAATCTTTCGATCGACTTCAGGAATCATGGCAGAAATTAAAGTTCCAAGACTCCTTGCTTGATGCTTGGAATTTGTAAAGAGAATGGATGGTGTCGGGATTCGGGAAGGCCTGATGCATCAAACATGATAATCTATAAAATAGTTGGCTAATCAAACGTGTCTGATTCTACGAACTCAAAAACTGCTGCGTATATGTCATGCCACCAACTCTATGGAATCGGCGTCGTGGTGGTCGACATCTTCTTCTACAAGATGCAAAAGCTTTGCGAATCTTTCATTTCCTTGTCGGGACGCAGAAGCTTTGTACAACTGCCATTGCCATTTGACATGGCGCAAGAGAGAGAAGCTTGAAACATCACACAGGAGTTCTTATTGTTTACATAAGGAAACGCATGAGATATGGAATGAAGTTTTGAGGCAATACTGGTAAACTCCCTGCCTTTTATTTGCATTACTGCCCAACCATTCATTGCCTGACTTTTCTACTCTTCTTTGCATCATCTATTGGACAATAGTTTGTCCATAAACTTCATGTGCATTTCGTTAAACCTGTGGGTCTTCTTCATGCAATGAGTGATCAGAAAAATCCTCTGTGAACTTTTTCTCCGACCTTCTCCTACGTCAGATCTATCTCTGGATGTGTTCATATTTATCTTTTTCTTTTTTAAAGTCAGAAGTTTAATACATCAATTTTATCATGATGAAAATGTTTTGAATAGATTTGGTTTTGAAATCTTAATGATTGCATAAGCTTCCATAAAAAATTCGAGATTTAATTTCTTACGAGTATGAATAACATCTACAAAAGAAGCGATAAGTGTGCACTTTGCTATTTGTACTTGATGTAATATATAAAAATAATGCAATCAACTAAATATAAATTCAGTAACTATTGTAAAAGTGAGCGCTGAGTCAGAGAGAGAGAGAGAGAGAGAGAGAGAGAGAGAGAGAGAGAGAGAGAGAGAGAAACAAAGACAGAGAGAGAGCTGAAACAAATGCCGAGGAAAAATGGGAGTATGGGATATGACATTTGAAAAAATACATATATTGAGTTCTTTTCATTTCATATAAGGACAAAAGGAAAAAAAAAAACACTAATGAAGCTCTCACATGAAGAAATTGTCTTTTTTCATAAAGAAGCCAATGAGGATTGATTTCATAATAGTTTAAAAGTGTTGAGTTGGTTTGAGCTCCCCTTCACATTGATTGCGAAACTTAACTTACAAGTAACAAGGTAAAAGGGAAGTTACATAGGCCATCTATTCGTGCCACCCAATGTTCACTCTTAGAAGCACACTCCCCAAATGAAAAAGTGTCATGCTAAATTTGACAAAGCTTATATGCTAAAGAGATGAAAATAAATCATACGTAAATTTAACAATCTAAGTAATGCTCTTCGCTTGCATTCAACCCCCTTCTTACGATCTCCATGACATACCTTGATGAACTTGACGTGAAAGAAGGGAATGAGTAAAACATAGACCTAACATTTTGATCAATCGAGTTGCCGACTAAAACTTGATGAATCTAGAACATTGAAAATAGATGACCTTTTATTTCAGTTCCTAGGCTTTTAGGAAGAGGATAGATGACAAAAGAACTTCAAGTGTTATTTTCTCTTCATGTCTCTACCTTTCTGCACTTACCTCACCATTGTTATACTCGTCTACCGACCAACTCCGTAGACTGTGGGTATGAGTTCTTCTATGAATCGTCGGGTGTCACTGACCACCTTGCTGCTCCTTCAATGTCACCTTCAGACCTCTGTTAGTGTCTCTGTAGATTGCTTGTTGGCACAGAAGTCCAACAGTGGAAATATGCGTGTAAGAAATGCGAGTCCCGACGTGCTGAATTGATCATCTCCAACGAGCAGAAAGGTATCTGACTCGAAAGCTTCATTTCCGCACATTCCTCTTACGCAATGCAGGATTTAGGGGCCCTTCAAATCTCCTCGAACAAATAGTCTGCATCTCATCCATAAACTTGGTTGAAGAACGATGGGCTCGCCGACGGTAATGATTTGCGGCCCGTATTCAGATCTCCCGAAAGCCATCATCTGCATCTCGTCCGTGCGCTACATTTTGAGTGATTTTGCTACTTGTCAATGGCGGAGCATAGGCAGACATTTGGATGCCGTTTAAGGAGAAAGACCCAAATGGACACACGCCTATAAAGAGAATTCACTCCAAAAGCATTCTCGAGCGCAACGAGAGAAGCTGTTTGATCTTTTTCTTTTTGTACAGAACTAAATTGTTTTTCTCCTTTTCCAACAAAAACTCTCTTCCTTTTTTTCTATTTTTTAACAGAACTCTTTTAATTGGTCGAGCGGGGATAGATGATAATCGATAAACTCCTAAACAGCATTATTATGAGCTCTTTCTCAAAAAATGGGCTTTTAAAGATTAAAAGGCTTTATAAACAGAAAATTTGTCATGGGAACAGTTTTTGATTATCACAAGAGTAAAAACAATTTTTGATTATGACAAAAGAGTAAAAACAGAGCAATCAAGGGAATAATACATGGATTTAACCTTTACGTACGAATAAGTTATGATTTTGTTGTACGTAAAATTCAATACACAGATTACAATTAGGATTAAAATCAAAATGGAAGTGAAATCTTATCTGCATGTTCTTTTGAATCGTTCTAAGAATTGATCATTGAATAGCAATGTTGTGAATTCGGTTTACTTAAACGATCTTCGTCTGAATAAAGCAGCTTTTGATCCATTCTCAAATGCAAGCTCAGCTTCTCTCATCTCTTTCACGTTTCAGATTTTTCGCTCACTTAAAATCCTCATCGATGAAGCTTTCAGGTCAATGGCAAATTCGTAATTAGATTTTTCATTTTTTCTTTTCAGCAACTCTAAGATACGCATCATATATCTGCTCCAATATCAACATTGATCAGCTTAACTGTTTCGAAATCCATCCTTCATCTCCAAGCTCGGGGGATACTGTTTCGAAATCCATCCTTCAACTCCAAGCTCGGGGGCTATGTAGCACCAGTACTCCTTACTATAACAGCAACTTTGTCGCAAAATGTTGATCAGAATGAGCATGTCGATATATGCTTGGGTTTCATGCAGACCCCCCGAATGACTCTTTTCCTGGTTGCATATATGCATTGTCTCTCATTAATAGAAAGAAACACGACCAGAGAATCTCCTAAAAACTCAGTACTAAAGAAAACTATCGAAACCCCATTCGGTGATGCTCTAATTATTTATTTAAAACGCAATTTAACATGTATTTTTAATTAATAAAAATATATGTTTTTTTCTCAGTTCTACTATTATACGTCACAAACAGGGTTCATATGGGGCTAAAACGAGACTCTGACTATATATACTGAAGTACACACACATTATAAAGTATAATCACACACAGAAATTAAAGCTCACCTTTTTAAATATGAAATTCGGAGATGAGCAATATGGTTAAATGGAGGGGGTGACGGTGGCATATAAGGAAGTGTTCACCAATGTGGATAAAAGTCAGTTCACCAAAGGGAGTAACCTTAAAGCTTTGAAAAAAAGATTCCATCTTCTTATGAGGCATAACCATTGTTAAAATGCATGCAACATTGTCATGTATTGGCATATATGCCAAACTTAACTTTGTAGTGGAGAGTCATTCCTTGAGAAAATGATAGTTTACCTGTATGTCCTTAGTTCAAGCATAAAAAAAGTGCGGATCTTCCAACTGTTAAATGCAATATGACTAATATTAAACATGATGATTGCAAAGACTAGACCAACATTCCCATCCTCCTTAAGGAATTTGAGCCACATTCACTGAATAATATTATTAAGAGATACTTTGTACTCATTCTCACAACTACATGTGGGGAAAATGAAATAGGCGAATGTGCACCTTATATAGTTGGAAACATGAACGGCCTTACGTGTATGTTCATAGATAACTTTGTTCATGCAAATCAATTATTCTTTGAGTTCCCAATGAATGAACCAAGAGATTTTCGACACTCAAACTAGACTATGAGACCTTGCTTATTCCAGTTATCCCACTCTAAAATACTCTCTTGAACTCTCACAACCAATAGCTCAAAGACATGCTACTTAATGCCTTCATTAGGCATGCACATAGAGACCATTGTTTACTCTAGGCTTTAAACTCTTGCTTCAAGGAAGCTCTGGAAGGCTATATTGGCTTTCAAACACAAGAGACATTAGAGAAAATGGATACAATATGAATATGTAAATCTTCTTCACACTTGGATCCAACTAGCTCTTTAACAAATAGCAATTTGAGCTACGACTAGTGAGAGTATGAAAAAATATTCATGCAAGTAGGGGGCTTGCTTAGTAAGGAGTGTACTATCTTATTAAAAATCTAAAAGTGATATCACATGCCCGATCTCTCCAATCTAAAGTATATGATGTGTTTGTATGACACGGAAAAGATTCCGTAAATGGAAGGATGTTCTTTTCCTAGAAATAAGGCTTCATCATATTGAAGTATGATAGGTGACTGATTGAGAGTAATAAGGGGTATTCAAATTGAAACGCAAATGCAAATTATCTCATGCTTGACTCCCGTCATGCTCATCCAAGTTTAAGCAATGAGGACGTTAATATGCTTCTTAAATTGGAGCTTGATTTTCAACACTCCCCCCCAAGCTTCAACCTTCTAGTCTTCATCCTAGCTCCATTATTCCAATGACTCTTTTGAGATTTCTTAATTTTGTTGAGGCTGAATCTTTGATGAACATATCAACACATTAATTTTTTGTACTTATGTGTTTCCCTTCCACCTCATTAGCCAGAACCTAATATCAAATGTAGTGATAATGTACCTCTATATCTTTCTTTTAGCATGGAACATAGGATTGGTAGATAGGAACACACTACTCATGTTGTCACACATGATTGGAAATTTCTTCATCTACAAACTTAAACTAACCATAAGATTTGGGAGCCACATCAGCTCACATATAACTTGTGCTTATGATCTCTATTGAACTTTTGTAGAAGATAGCAAAATTATAGGTTTCTTTTTTGATATCTAAAATGACCTTCTTTCCTAGCATCACTACATATGCACTTGTACTCCTCCCATCGTCTGGATTGAGAAAAATCCACATCTACATATGATCTCCCCTATAAATTGTCTTTAAAAGAATAGAAAAGCGTTTTATATAGATTACTTTTGAGGTATATGAGTGCTCTTTTACTTGCAGGTAAATGAAGACCCCTAAGTGTGCATGAACTGAGATGGCACAAGAATTCTATATGCTAAGCCAAGCAATGTGATAGTGGAAACATTCAAAGAGCCTACTATAAACCTATGTAAGAGTGCATCCTTCAAGTCATTCTCTTTTCATAATGAACTCCATTGGATTACTAATCATTTGCATGAGTCAGGTACCATTATCATTGTATATGACTACAATATCTAGGAAATAACTTAGATCTCCAAGGTTTGAGATCTTGAATTCGTTTCCAATTCTCTCCTTGATGTACATGTGCCTTCGTCATGTCATCAATAATAAACAAGTCATCCACATACACACCAAGGTAGATAGATGCTTCAGCTTCTCTTTTATAAAATAGTGATGGGTCTTAATTGCTTTGTTTATATCCACCAATGATCAAGTAGTCTACAACTCCTTGATTACATGTCCTTTGGGCTTGCTTAGGACCGTAGCATGCCTTCTTTAATGTGCAAAGATAATCCCATTTTATTTTATCTTCAAACTCTACTAATTGGTCCATGTATATTGCCTCCATTCTGGAATCTTCCGTTCGACTTGATGCATCTTACAATGGCTGTTCACTGCAATCGCAATATTTTTTTACAAAAGTAGTCATTCTAGCAACAAGGTTAAAGGTCTTTTTATACTCCAGTACATATTTTTGGGCAAACCTATTAGCTATAAACCTTGATTTACACCTAGTAATAATACCATCTTAATGCTTTTTTATCTTACATATGCACTTTTTTCCACTAACCTTCATGTCCTTCTTCCTTGAAACCAATGTCCAAGTATGATTTTTCTCAAAGGACTTGATCTCCTCCTATATATCCTCTTTCATTCCATGCAGGTATTTGTGTCTTCAAATCATGTGGATTTCTTGATAACTTTGGTCATTTATGCACAGTTTCTAGCCATGACGGAATAATAAGTAATCCTCTCGACTAGAGAACGTACTCTATCAGACCTTGTTATTTCAATTGTGAACTGATTTGGATATTGTTTTCTTACTTTTGGACTCTTCCCCTTCTTGCATGATGCTCTACAATGATCCCTATCCACAACCCCTAATCTTCTTCACTCTTTATGATCTTGGCCTTTCACTTATTCCTTGCATTACTAAGTTGACATGATGTAGCATTATCTTTGTTTCATTTTGTTTGCATCTTTGATCCCTTTGATGCACTAAAAACCATGCTTTCTATTTCTTGATATTCTCTCGAGTTCCTTCCTTCATCATCTTCATTTTTGTGCATAGACACATTTGAAGAATAGCGAAGTGAAATTTCTTCAAACCTGACATGCATTGATAATTTTAGCCCTTGGGTTGTGGGATTGTAGCATATATACCCATTGTCATGACTTCCATACCCTATGAATACACATCTATCTAATCTATCATTGCGTTTGATCCTTAATTAGCTTGGTATTAACACATAGAAAGTATAAACAAATGCTCTCAAGTGTCCTAAGTATCATTTTCTAGTATCAAGATTCACAGGTTGTTTTAGCATGGATGTCTAATGTGGATGCTTTGTTTGAGATGTATACAGTAGTGGTCACTATGAAGAGGTGATGGGATATGTATGGAGATGAGCTGATATTACAACAAACCTGCTTTACACCCACCTATGTGACTTTATGGATGCTTAGCATACTTTTTAGCTTCTCAAATATGTGTAGATATTCACCAAGTCCTTTGACATATCATTGCCAACTTTTTTCATCAGAACACATAACTTCTACTACACAAACATTGAGAAAACCTTCTATTTTGGGAATTGAAGGTCATAGAAAAATGTATGAGCTCATAATCGTCTATGAATTGATGAGAGAGATATTACACATATCTAATTGAATGATATAGATAACTAAAGAAAGATATGTGATGAATTTAGCTAAACCACATAGAGAGCAATTAGTTTAACAAGTCAGGGGACTCATCCTGAATTTTCATGAGGAAGGTGAAGTGCATACACAACCAACTTGTATCATTCATATCTTGAGATCTATTTATCCAACTTTGATGAAGCGTGATATGTAGATACATGACACTCTTATCTAACTATCCAAGTAAAATTGTAACATTTGGACACTCACATAAAAATAAATATACAAAACAAGTTCACTATTTACTTCAATGTACTATAACAACATAGAAAATGTAAGTAATCAAGATGTATGAATCATAATGTGTACTGATATTTTACATATGGTATAAGGGAGCTCTAGAGGACTACTCCATGACGAGAGAACAATGTATGATCAAGGATGTATCTCAAAATCTTAGGAATCAACTTCATATCTCGTGAATAAGAAGAAGATGTCTTTATATACAAATTTGAATTTGAATCTAGTGAGTCATTCACATAAAGGTGATCTTATACTTTAGGGATAAATTAATCTTGATTCCAAACTGAAAATTCATGGAACTTTTCTTCCTCAATCTATGAGTTTCCTTGCTAGTTTTAGCTATTACAGATGATCAAGGTAAATACACAAGATTTCCTCTTATAAGTTTTACAAGCATGACATGTCATGAACATATCAAAATGGGATGACTTATGAGAGTAGTCCATAATCCAAAGTCAAGCTTTTAGGATTGCTTCTTTCACCAACAACTCCCCCTCAAGCCTAATAAGCTTGATTCATCAATCCTCCAAAATCTCTTGGAATCCAAGCATTGCTTTGAACTTGTTTAGCTTGATTCCATCAAAGACTTTGTCATTGTACATACACATTCTTGATGAGGTGGTATAGATGATAATTGAATTTCCTTACATATAATCTTTTCCCTGAGGTAATGATAATGCACTTCTATGTGAATAGTCTCGGCTTGATTAATTGGGCTAGTAGCAAGATTTAGTGAACTAATATTATCCCCAAAGATATGTGGAATAGAAGACTCGAGACCCAAATCAAACTATATTTGTGAATAGATCCATCATAATTTTTCTTAACCTTATATATCCAGCTTAAACCTATGACTTCAATTGATGGAGTCTTGGGTACCGATTTCCAAGTTTGATTTTCTTTTGAAGCATCTATGTCTTCCCTCATAGTGTTCATCCATTCAAGATTTTTCTTGGCTTCTTTATATGATGAAGGTTCTTCAAAATTTGATTCCTATGCTAGATATTTTGAATGTTTCGTAACCAATAAAGTATCATATTCATACCCTTCCTGTTTTTTCTTTTCTATGGTCGATCTTATAGTTATTTGTTGAGAGTACTCTACCACATCTCTCAATTCCTACACTTTGGCGTTGCCTTTAGAGTTGCGAGAATTGATTTCTCTTCCTGCAGTCTAAATCATTTGATGCTTCAAGTGTATGCTCCTTCCTCTTTGATAGAGTTTGAAATTTCTCCTCTAGTTCATAAGGTAGTTTGATCCTCCTACAATCATCTTAAAACAATGATGTCTTTTCATCAAACACAACATATCTACTTACAATATAGCCTTTGTTGCATGGATTATACAATCTATAACCTTTTTGATTAAGGTCATTGCCAATGAATATGCATTCTCTACCTTAGGGTCCAATTCTTCTCTAATATGTGAAGGTATGTGTGTATACACAATGCACCCAAAGATCATGAAATGATAAATACTAGGTCTCCTTCCGTTCCATGCCTCATATGGTGTCATGCCATCCACAACCTTACATCTATTAACTGTGTATGTAGTTGTTCATACTACCTCTACCCACAAGTAGTTGGGGAGTTTCTTTTCATTGAGCTTTGACCTTGTAGCCTCCACAATTATCATATTCCTTCCGTCGGCCACTCCATTTTGCTCAGGAATATATGTAATGGTCATTTATATTTTTATATGTCTCTCTTGAAGGTAGGAATCAAAATCATAGAACAAGTATTCACTCCATCCATATAAGCTTAGTCTCTTTAGTCTTGTACCTATTTGGTTCTCCATAAAATATAGATATTGTTTGAAACATGAAAACACTTGATCCTTATGTCTCATGAAGTAGAAGATAGTCCATGTTCTACAAACAACTATGAATGACACAGAAGACCTTGATCCAAAGATTGAAGGCTCCTTGCTAGGTCCCCATACATCTATGTAGAAGAACTCTACTGTCTCCATGAATGTAGCCTTTCTTGGTGAAGGGTTGCCTATGTGACCAACAAAATTGACGAGCACTACATTTATAAATCATATGTTGTTTTTATATTTTTGGTAGTCCAAGTACACTATGATCCCTATTGATTTGTTTGAGAGATCTTTTACCTATGTGAGCTTATCTCTTGTGCCAAGTCTCTAACTCTGATAGAGTTTGGGTGCCACATTTGAATGATGCAATGTTCTTGGTGTCTTGGAGTTCAGATGTAAACAATCAAAATGATTTTTCCCCTTTTTCTATCTTCTTGAATCCTTGATGTGGGGTGTTCAACAAATCATCCATGCTTTGTGAATCTAGCCTACAATCCCTTCTCAACAATTTTTTCTACATTGATGAGGTTCTTGGTAACAGTAGGCACATAAAGTACTGTAATTTTTAAGTTCATATTACCATCTGGCGCCTTCACATTACCTATCTTCTAAATTGGATGCCTTGTGTCATTTCTAGTTTGGAATTCATGCATGTTCATTGGGTTCACTAAATGTGAGAGTAGAGCTACATTGGTGGCCACATCATTTGAGCATCTTGAGTCTATATAAAACACATTTTTCATCTGCTTTACCTTCTTTCATAGTCATGTTCATGAGAACAAGTGAGCCTTCTTGAACTTGATCATCTGCATAGTTGTTCTAGCCTCCGCTTTTTTTGTATACACCTTGGTAATTGTTATTGTTGTATGAGTTGTTATTTTATCCAAAGACTTGTTAAATCTTCCTCTTGAGCTTCCATAGCCTCCTTTGTTTTGTCCTCTTCCTCTTTGGTTCCTTGGATTAATCAAAAAATTTTTCATTATGTGATTGGTTAGACAACATATGGCACATGGCGATGAGCCTTGAGCTCTCCCTTTCTTTTTCTACTTCCTCTACATCTTACGGTTGAGCCGTTACCTGAGAGGTACTACCTTAAGAGGTACTACCTTCATCTTAGACTTCTTACCCTTACCATTGCTATCTTTGCTTTTATTATTGTCTACATAGAGAGCAAAGGATTGATTACGTTTTTGGTTGTCTCCATTCTTCGTAAGTTTTCTCTATGTCTCAATAAATGTCTGATGAGTGTGTTGAGATTAGGGATTTGTATACCCATTTAGAGGTCGACACCTATGGTGAAGGCTTCCCATTTGTCATTAGCCTTGATATGAGTGATGACTTGCCTTACTATATGTTCTTCATCAATGACTTCTCCAATGATTTCAAGGTGGTTTGCAATTTCCTTCATCTTGATGAAAATATTAGTCACATTCTGCTTGGGCATCTTCTTGAATCTTTTAAACTCCATCCATAATTGATTCTTTCTTGCATTAGTGCTTGATGAGAAGAATGCTTCAAGAGCATTTCATGTTTCTTGTAATGTCTTGAGATTCCAAAAATGTGGAATTAAGAAGTTAGAGATAAAGTTGAGAGTGTACGAACTTTCGAAAGCATCCTTTGAGCACCATGCATTCAATATTTCTTGCTCCTTTTGTGTTGGTTGAACTTTGCTTTTGAGTAAAGGCATCATCTCATCTCAAGATATGTAACCATATAGGTTGCTTCCTTCTAGATAAGCCTCCATTTTGAGTGAACACTTTGAGTAATTACCAAAATCCAACCTCTCAATAGATGAGGGGAATCCTTCACCCATGATGCTTAGTTTCTTTGATACCAATGTGGAGAGGTAATGGACTAAAGGTAATGACTATAGTAAGGTATTTGATGATTTTATTTTAACCACACAGAGAGAACAATGAGTTTAAAAAGTATGGGGGCTCACCCTGACTTTTCAAGAGCAAGGTGAAGTGTAGACACAATCAACTTCTATCATACAAATCTTGAGATATAATTATCTAATATGCTGAAAGTTGATATCTAGATACATGAAAGTCTAATATACTAGATCTAAGTAAAAATGCACCCATTGCATACTCGCATGTAGAGAAATAGAAAACATAAGTTCATTGTGTACATCAATGTACTATATCACACTACAAGGAATACAGGGGCATACCAACAATTAACAAGAAACATTTTTGTCACTTTGTCAGATGGGGCATCAAGCGTACACCATCATCTAAATGATGTTAATCTTGACGTTAATTTTTATGTTATTTGTTATGCTTGTAACGATGTGGAAGAGAGCATCGTTACCTTAGCATCGCTTATGCGATTCAAAAGGCAGCATCACATATGCGAAACTCATTTGCATCACTTATGCAACACAGTTGGGCATCACTGTTGCACAAGTTGCATGCTCACATACACAATGCTTTTACATTGCTTATGCAATGGTAATGTTTGACAAAAGCAAAAAAAAACATTGGATCGCTCTTCAATTGTCATTTTATGTGCAAGTGATCGAAGAGCTCTCAAACATTCATATCTGTGTTGCATTTATGAGCTCCAACAATCTCTTTGTGAATATCTCTCTTTTTTAATCTTTCGCTTATTCTCTCTCTCTCTCTCTCTATTTCTCTTTTTTCTTTTCCCTTTTGATCGCTCTCTATCTCTTTGTCCCTCTCACTCTCTCTCTCTCTCTCTCTCTCTCTTTCTCTCTCTTGTTCTCTCCTCTCTATTTCTCTCTCTTTATTGGAGGTTATTCAAGGGGTTCGCCAAGCATAAAATATAGATAATTATTGTATGTACAATTTTCATCGTTTAGACATTATTTAAATTGTTTTATTTTTATTAAATAACATACTCTTACTTATTCATATGGACATATACACATATACATGAACATGCATGCTCACACATATATACACACATACATATGCACATACACATGCACATGCACATACATGAACATACATGCACATACACACACATAAACTTACACATAGTCATACACATACACACACATTCACATACACACACATATACACAAATGCATATGCACAAACATATCTACAAACACATAAAAGGACATGCATGCATGCATTATTGCATATACACATACACATTAACACATTAACACATACTAATTATACACATGCATATGCACATTCACATCCATGCATATACATATGGATGAAAATGGAGATGCATATACATGCACATGCATGCGCATACATATACACGTGCATATACATAGAAATGGACACACACACACATACATATATATATATATATATGTATATATATATATATATATGTATATATATATATATATATATATATATATATATATATATATATATATACATATACACATACACACCTACACATACACATACACATACATATGCACATACATGCATATACACACATATACACATACACATGCAGATACGTACACACACATATGCACATACACATGCACATATATACATACACACACATGCACACATATGCACATACACGTGCACAAAACACATGCACATACATACATATACACACACATACACATACACATGCACATATACACACATACACACATACACTTACATGTACACATGCACTTATATACAGATACACACTCATACACATACACATACACACATATACACACATACATATGCATATATACCTACACATACACATACACATACACATACACATACACATACACATACACATACAAACATACACTTATACACATACATATACACATGCACATGCACATACACACATACACATGCACATACACATACATATGCACATACACACATACACTTACACTTACACATACACATAAACATACACATACACACATGTATATGCATGAAACATATCTATATGCACATATATACAAACAGATGCACACATATAAGAGGACCATGAAGCAAGGTCAAGCAGATGAACATGTATTCTATATAGACTCAGGGTGCTCAAATCATGTATTAGGGAATGTAACTTTACTCTCAGACTTGGAGGATCTAAAGAATAGACATGGAGTCCAAACAAAAGATGAAACAATACATCTAGTGTAGAAGATAGGCAATGTGAAGACTTGAGATGGTAATATGAACCTATTGAGCAAGGTATTGTATGTTTCAACTATCACCAAAAACCTCATAAGTGTAGGTTAGATTGTTGCAAAAGGATTGCACATCATATTCACAAAGATTGGAACATTTGTTGAGGATCCACATCAAGGATTCAAGAGGATAGCAAGAGGCGAAAAGTGAGTTATATTGTTTACATTTGAACTCCAAGATAATAGAAACATTGCAATGTTCAATTATGGTAACCAAACTTTATCAGATTTGGAAATATGCACAAGAGGTTAGCTCACATAGGTGGAAGAGATCTAAAGCAAAACAATAAGGATGAAATTGTACTTGGTCTACCAAATATCTCCAAACAACACATGATCTACAAACGTAGTGCTTGTCAATTTGGCATGTCTCACAGATGACCATTCATAAAGAAGTGATACATTCATGGAGACCTATTAGAGCTAGTCCACATAGATGTATGGGGACCAAGAAAGGAGCCTTCAATCTTTGGATGTAGGTATTATGTGTCATTTATTGATGATTCTAGCATATGGAGAATACTATACTTTATGAAGAACAAATATGAAGTGTTTTCATGTTTCAAGAAATACCTACCACTTGTAGAAAATCAAAGAGATAAAACTTTGAAGAGACTAAGGTCAAATGGAGGGGGAGAATATTTCTCCCATGACTTTGATTCTTATCTCCAAGAGAGAGGAATCAAAAGAGAGATTACTACCAGGTATAGTCTAGAGGAAAATGGAATGGGAGAAAGGAGAAATAGAACCATAGTGCAGGCTACAATGTCAATGATGAGAAGAAGCTATCAAATTACTTTGTGGGTAGAGTTTGTAATTAAAGCCACATACTTCATAAATAGACTCCCATCAAAGGCATTGGATGCGATGATACCTCATGAAGCATGGAATGGAGAAAGACCTACCCATTATCGTTGTGGGATGGATTTAAAGGCAGAAAAATGCATCTTTATTGGCTATGAACTTAATCAGAAAGGTTAGAGAGTATAAAATCCAAGAAAAAAAGGCTTCATTGTAATTAGAGATGTTGTGTTTGATGAAAACAAATCTTGGTTTCAAGATGATTGTAGGAAAATCAAACTTCCCTTTGACCTAGATGAATACTTTTCAACATTATCAAAAAGGAATGAGCCTACACTTGAAGCATCAAGTGATTCTGATGATGACTCGAAGAATTTAAGAAGGGAAATCAGTTCTTAGAACTCCAAAAGCAAAGCCAAAGTGCAAGAGTTGAGAGATGCAGCAGAATCATCTCAACAAACTATAAGAAGGTCTACTATAGAGAAAAAGAATTTACAAAGGTATGGTATGACACTTCTTTGGTCATTAAACATTCAATATATATAGCATAGGAATCAAAATCTAAAGAACCGTCCACTTATGAAGAAGCTAAGAAGAAGCCGTAATGAATTTCATTGTCTCATGCTGGATATAAAAGGTAAAGAAGAATTCGGATGGCTCAATAATCAGGTACAAAGTAAGGATTGTAGCCAAAGAGTCTACACAAACCCAAGGTATTGATTATGAAGAAACTCTTTCACCTATTGCAAAAATGCATAACATTAGAGTACTCATGAGTGTTTTATCTTCCAAGAATTGGAAGATATATCAAATGTATGTTAGAAATGCTTTCTTAAATAGTTGGACTTTAGAGAAGGTATATATGGCTCAACCTCCTCGCTTTGAAGATAATCATATCACGAACATGTGTGCAGGTTGAGGAAAGCTTTGTATGGCTTAAAGCAAGCTCCAAAAGCTTGGAATCATATACTTGTCACTTATTTGTAGGATAAAGGTTTTATTGTAAGAAAGGTAGATCCTTCCCTCTCCATGAAAAGGAATCATTCACAAGTCATATACCTTTGTGTATATGTGGGTGATATAATCATCATAGGAAATTATGCAGATGGAATTAGGAGGATCAAAGCTCAAATGGAGGAGTTCAAGATCAATCCTAGGTTAAGGTTCTTCACATTTCATGCATATTTTAGTTATCGGTTTTGATGCAAACAATTGAGATTGATGCTTCTAAGGACTTGGTGGCTATGATTGCATCATTTTAAAGGTAAAGAAGTATATTAAGCATGCGTGGAGAAAGATTAGCAGGTGTGGAGCAGGTTTTGTGTAGCACCAACTCATGTCTAGAAACTATTTCACCATCTCCTCACATGCATCAATTTTCTAAGGTTCACTATTCTATATTCGAAACAAGATAATTTCTTGCATAGCTATGCAAAGCAAGGTTTGATCTTATGACCTCTTGGAACAAGTGGGTTGTGATAAACCATCTAGTCAACTCTCTTACACCTTTTTCTATCAAAAATCCATGATTTCTATTATGTTTTATTTTGTGTGCATGTCTTGGGGTTGGAAAAAAGTTTACTTTGTAGACGGATCCATCTCCAGAATTAAAATTATGATCTATCTTATCCAAGAAGATACCTTAATCATGAAATTGATTGCTCTCACTGTCCCATAAATTTTCAAGATTTAATAGTATGTGTATCTACAATACTATAGGCCTAGAGGTAGCAAGAAAGGAAAATGATGGAAGATATGGGAATCAAACCTTCATGAGTGCATCGAAACATCAATGCAACAAAAAGTTGGTTTTCACTTCATGTAATGGTCTATGTAATCTTATAGGGTTCTATGTGGTGCACAATTGTGATCTTCATGTCTATCTTTTATCGAAAGGATGTGTAGACAAGGGAATCAAACATGTGCCATTGTATGTAAGCATCAACCTTACTAAGATGACAACTTCAAATCCTTTATGGGTCTATAGGAACTAAATTTCATTTATTAATACTTATTGTGTTTAGAAAAAGGAAACTTTTTGGGATCAAGTTTCAAACTCTTATGAAGATTCTTATGGGCCTGCAAGCTATCCACTTGGAGATTCAAGATTGCATAGCTCTTCACCATTAGAAATACTTTATTCCATGGCATGAGGCACCAATACACAATGGAATTGTCATAAATATCATTTGAATGTGTTCAACACCCTGATTTAAATTTGGAGGCCCATGGAAGGATGCATGGATTCATCACAAAAAATAGTTGTAAAGAGAGACACATGAGTTTGATCATATGAGGGATGGTTCTTCTCAAGGCAAAGGAAGGGCCTAGCTTGAGTTGGAGTTGAGTATTTTCTGATTTGATCTTTGAATCCAATGATTGTTTGATTTTGTGATCATCATCTTGCACAACTTAATAGAACATTGGAAAAGGATAACCTTCAATAGAGTAACTCTAGATCAACATAATGATATTAAGTTATGACTTAAATTATTAACATTTATCTCAACAAGAGTTTAGTTTAAAAGAAGCCTAACCAACACCCAAATCAACCATACATAATCAGAGCCACACACACTCAACAATCGCTACGAAAGCTACCCTATACTTAGACTCACTTCTCGAAGTGGGCATAGTAGGCTGCTTCTTGCTGAACCAAGATATACATGAGCTACCAAGCATGAAACAAAAAACATTGGTGGACACACAAGTGTCATAGCAACCAGCCCAATCACTCTTAGAAAAAGCATGCAAATTTGGTGGTAGTGATCCCCCCTTGGCATAAAACAATCCAAGGAAGTCGGTTACCACTCAAGTAGCGAAAGATGCGCTTAACCAACTACCAATGCTTGACACCTGGGCAATGCATGAACCTGCTCATCTATGAGACAAAAAAATGAATATCTAGGCACGTAATGCATAAATAAATCAAGCATACAATAGACTACTAATAGAAAACACCATCAAATGCATCTAGAGCATCATGAAGACTCAATTGTAAACATGTCTCCATAGGAGTGGCAATAGGCTTACAATTGTCAAGGCCAAAATGCTACAATAATGTGTCAATATATTTCATTTGACACAAGACCATTCCACCATCAACTTGCGTGAAATGAATGCCCAAATAGTCATGCAAATGCCACAAATCAGGCATCTCAAATGAGGCATGCCAATCACTCTCAAAATCAACAATATGCATGTCATGAGGGCTAGTGAGTAGCATGTCATCAACATACACCACGATGATCAGAAGCACATCATTAGCACACTTGACATATAAGGTGCTTTAGTTGGAATGTTCTCAAAACGATGTGCAATCAGATAGGCATGTATCTTTCCATACCAAGCACGTGGTGCTTGCTTTAAACCATATAATGCCTTCTTTAACGTGTACACTTGGTTTCATGCCCTCTCTATACAAAGCCACGTGGGTGGAAAACATACACTTTTTCATGCAAGTCACCATTTAGAGATGTTGTTTTAATGTCCAACTAATGTACATGCCAACCATGATGAGCTGCAATTGCACAGACGCTACGAACAGTATTCATTCGACAAGTAGGAGAAAAGGTTTTATCAAAATCAATGCCTCTTTCTTGCGCATACCATTTGCAACAAGCCTAGCCTTATACCTATCAACAATTCCATCACGTGTACACTTCAGCTTGTATACCCACTTAGTGCCAATGGCCTTCTTCTAGTAGGCAAGTCACAAAAAGACGAGGTACCATTTTTTATGATAGCATCATATTCAGGCTGTATTGTAGCCATCCAATGTTCAAAATTTTGTGCTTCATCAAATGAAACAGGTTTAGTCTTGTTGAGCCCATAAAAGTCATATTGGTCCAAGTCAATCGTACTAAAAGTCAACCATAGTCAAAGTCAAAAGGTCAAAGTCAACGTGTTCAAAGTCAAAGGTCAACATGGGTGAAGTCAAAGCGTCCAAGTCGGGTGTCAAGGTGCACAGGTAGCGCACAATTAATTGTTCACAAAGGGTAAAATTGCAGAAAGTTAGTTGTAGGTTGCAAAGTATTTTTGTAGTTTCTCTAAGGTTCAAAGTGTTTTTAAAGTGTTTTGGAAGGTTTAGGTGAACCCTCTATTAGGTGCACAAGTGAAGAATTAAAAGGCAAAATGTGAAGGTATGTGAAGCGACAGCCTACGCAGAAGTGAAAGCATGGCCCCCCAATTAAAATTTTTGTTTTAGTCTAAAGTCACTACAAGACAAAACAGGGATTCGTTGGCTGCCCACTTTTGGAGACAATCTTGGGACATCAAAGTGAGCACCAGAATACTCTAGCAGTAAGGAGCATATGTGAACCGACACTAAAATCAAGGCAAACTATTATTCTTGAAGGACTAAGCAAGGTGAGCATAGTCCAAGCTAAGCAAGAGAGAAGCGCAAGGGACATATAGGGAGTGTGTGACACACAGAAGTGAAGTGCAAGGTGGCCATTAAGAGTACTTAGAAGTGTGCAGATAAGTGATAAGCTATACAACCAAAAATACCAAGATCCCATTGAAGCTATGCGTGTGCCGACTGAGGGTGTCCATCCCTCCCCCTAGTGGAATCTTGAGTGCAAGGTGTGCACAAGTGCAAGCTTGGAGAAGGTGGAGGTCTGGTGCAGAGAAGGTCGACAACAACAAGAACCTTGGGTATTTTGTACTTTGTGATTGTGCACTCTGTGGGATTTTGCACAGAAAGCATTGGATTGTATTGTGCATCACTATTGTGTATGTCTTCTTATAATCAATCGACAGAGAATTCTCGTGTTGTATCTTTCTTTTTATCTTTCCCTTTTCTCCTACAAACACTCAAATCCCTTTTTGCACAAGAATCCCCCAACAAAATTTGGCACACAGAGGGACCACAAGGATATTTGAGCATAGGAGAAGAAATATTGCAATGTGGGGAAGAATCATTCAATGTGCCGACAGTACTACTTCATTGTGTTAAGAGGTAAATTTTCTTATTAATTATATCATCTTAACAGGATTATGAACAGCTCATGACCGCATTGAGGGCCACTTGCAAAGAAACAAGAAGGAAGGCTGTTAGAAGATCCTCCATTCCACTGTCATCAACATCACCAGTAAAGAACATGGCAGGTCAGGTTGATTTGGAGACTCTACTTTCTAGATTAAATATAAATTTCCTTCTTTCAAAGGCTTAGCTCAGGAAGATTTAGATGAGCATATTAGGAGGATCTTAGCATTGTGCAAAACAAGAGGTTTGATGGGAAGAGAGGATGCCTTTTTTATACTCTTTCCTTCCAGTTCAACGAGTTTGTTGAAAACCATTTCACCACCTGGGATTTATGAAAGATGCATTCAAAACTCAATTCCATCATGGGAATACTACAGAGATTATCATAGAGGACTTAGAAAACTTGAGACTATGTCGTAGTGAAACGTTTCCAGAGTTTGTAACTATGGCTAAGGCACTAATATCTAAGTTTCCATATCCTCCACATGATTTCTTTATTAAGAAATGGTTAGCTAAACCACTTCGAGAGACTACACAATGTAAAATAAAGGAATTAGTGTTGCCAATAGCCTCCATACATGAGTTCATCAATACAACTACATCACTGGAACAAATAAGACAACAATATGGAGCTACTTCTTCGCAGCTACCTTATTCTGCAAAAAATGAAGATCCAATGATTCAACTAAGGAAAGAGCCGGAGAACCTAAAAAGAAGTAAACCTCAAAAGGAAGAAGAAAATGCAGTAACCTTGTTGCAGCGAGAAATTCAGGCCCTCAAACTACAAAAGGAAGAGGAAGCCCAAGTAGAAGAAATAGCTCAACTTCAATAGGAATTACAAGAATGAAGAGGAGGTTGCATCAAAAATGCGCTATGGTGTACCATGTGCAGCAAAGAGGTCCATGTGGTAAGCGAATGTCCATTCTTAAATGTATCATGTTAGTTATGTAGGAAAACGGGGCATGAGGCTCAAGATTGTTCTTCAAGAGGAATGCCTACAACAACATATTGGACACAAGGAGGAGCCCTACCACCAGCTAATGTGATGGTGGCTGCACCTAATCAAGGTAACAATTACAACCCTAGACAGAGGAATAACTTTGGAAATGGGCCTAGGAGGCCAATTATTTGTTTTAGATGTGGAGAATGAGGGCATTACCAAAGTAGGTGCACTCTACCGAAAAATGCCCCTCCTTGTAGGAACTGCCTAGAGGCCAGAGGCCACCATACTAATTGTTGTCCTAAGAACCAAGCATCTTCATCTGGGCCCCACATTCAAATGATTTCGGTGTGCAAAGAAGAAATGGTAGATCAAGTCAATGTTGTTACCGTTAGTGTCCATGTGAAAGGCCAAATGGCCACCAGACACTTCTTTGTATATGTTCTTTAATAAAACATATAGTGGCATGGTCAGTCACAGACTGTAAGTTCGACCGCATTTGTAAGACCTAAGAAGCCTGTCTTCGTGCTTCCCATGTGTACTGCGTTTTCTGCGTATTCTACACCCTCTGTGCGGAGTACTGTGTGTGGCATCAGGAGCTCGGTTTTCTACTTCGAGCATATCATCGTGGAGCTCTCGAGAAGGAGAGTGCAGTGTGGTGCATCGCCATCGAAATACTTCACTGGTATTAGAGCAGTTCGAGGCAAAAAAGCTTTGTTCCTTTTGTAGGAGCGAAGAGAGCACCCCCCCCCAGGCTTTCAACTAAGGCGGCAACCAAGGCATAGACCTTGGCATACCTTGTCATCCGAGTCACCGAAGTCACCGTTGGCGCCGTTGGCTGCGCGCGAGGGAGGACCTCAATGATCAAGGAATATAGAGGTTCCCGGTACTTCCCGGGAGGTCACCCATCCCAGTACTGTTCCCCCCAGAGCTCGCTTAACCGTGGCAATCTCTTGCCACTAAGCTACACTCTTGTGGTGTTTGAAGAAGGGGAAAGACTAAGGTTGACATTACCTTGAACAAGTTTTGGTCCCTCAAAGCTTCATTTTTGCTTTTAAAGCCTATTTCTGAAGCAATTTTGGGGTGTTTTTGGAGCCATTTCGGAGTACTTTCGCACGTAGTTCTCTTCACACAGGTCCAAGAATATCAAGAAGAGTGCTCCTTGTACTTCTCAGACAATAAATATCAACCTCTGGGCTGTATTTTCAGCCACACTCGTAAAACTACAGGTTTCTCGAGGGGTTTTCAGTTTTGGTGGGAGCAGTCGCTGCAAATTTATGCAAGTTTTTAAAGCCTAAAACATCAGAGTTGACAGACACATGCAGGTGTTATTGGCTAGTTTTTGGGCTGTGTATTCAGCCTTTCAGTGTCATTTTACTGCATATATTGAGCACATACATGTTAAAAGTCAAGCTTCAAGCTACAAATTCGTGGGGAATCTTTTATGGACATGTGGAGCAATCAAAGGAAGCCAAAAGCCACGAGATTCCATCAAGAAAAGTCACTCAACCACTCCCCAAGTCATCTCAACTAATTCCTCCAAGTTAGGAGGCTGATTTGGAAAGGTAGTTCCTAGATTTTAGGGGCACACTTCTCACTATAAAAGGAGCATGTATCCCGACCTTTTTTTGGGTCATCTTCTTGGAGTTTTAGCTCATGTAAATTGAGCACTAAGTGCTGGAGTTGTGATAAGCAAGCCCCTTGCTTAAGCTAGCCCCTTGCTTGCTTGTTTGTTTTCTTTTAGTAGGCATATCTATGTGTGTGCGCAGGCAGTGTTGCAACTCTCTACCCCTGAGTTGTTAGCATTCGTTCTCCCTCATATTGTATCCATTTGATGTAATTCTTCTCTCATTGGATAGCTATTAGAGTCTATTGTATGCTCACAAATTCTCTGGATCATTCTCTGAGTAATCTGGGAGCAACATTCATTTTAGTGAAGTTGTGTGATTGATATCTCTCTTAGTGTGTAGGCTCTGTTTGAAATATTTTGCTCTCTGTTGTAAGGGTTGTTTCTCCTTCTCTATGTATCCATTTTCTATGATTTTGGTGTCATTGGGTAGCTATTAGAGTCCTCTAAAGTTGACGAAATTTTGATATTCATTCTCTGTTTAATCTCTGAGAAAAGCTTGCTGGAGTGAAGTGAGGTATCTGCTTGATTGGCAATTGTGAGCATTCAACTAGCTCATGTTGTAGACATTGTTTCTCCTTGTGTAGGAATCCATTTGAAGTGAAATTTGGTTTGTTGGAAAGCTCGTGGTGTTTAGTACAGGTCTACAAAAGCTCACTGGAGTTCTCTGCATATGCTCTGAGAAAGAGCATTTTTGGTGTGCAGAGGTCAAAGAAGGATACCTGTGGAGGTCATTCACGCTTCGTCGTTGCTTAGGGGTTGAGATACTTCCCCCATCAGTGGTATCAGAGCATTTGGGCATCTTGGAGGCATCACATACAAGCAAGAAGACGTCTTGGAGTTGGTGGTTGAAGATTTGCATCAACAAAAGCTTCTTGGAGGTAGCTCACATCAAGGGGGAGCTATTCTACTCAAAGTTTCAAAGAGCACAAGGTGTCCATCTAAGGAAAGCTTTGGATTGAGGTAACCTCAGAGCCCCATTTTCATTTTACACACATTGGAGCATTAGACAAGGGCTAGGTCAAGTATCAAAGACTAGATATGGGAGACTTCAACACTCAAATTGAAAAGCTAGACAAAGGGAACTATCAGCCATGGAGATTTAGGGTCTCCAACTATCTTATGGGCAAGGGCCTTTGGGGGTTGATTAGTGGAAGTGAACCAAGACCTAGGTTGGATGAGAATCCAACCAATGACCAGAGAAGGGCCTTTAGGGAATGGAATGAAAGAGACAAGAGGGTTATCTTTATCCTTTCCCAACACATTAGCAATAGCATGATCGGCCATATCCAAGACTTGGATTCAAGCATGAAGGTATGGGAGACACTTGAAAGGCTTTATTCAACAAGCACCAAAGCAAGGAAGATCCAACTCAAGAATGAGCTCAACAACCTTAGGAAGAGCTCAGGGAGTAGCATAAATGACTACATACTTAAGGTCAAGGAGTTATCAGATGCATTGGGATCCATTGGAAGCCACGTAGACGATGACGATCTTGTGGCTTATACTCTCAATGGTTTGAGAGATGATGAGAAGTGGAAACCCTTTACCACTTCAGTATATGTAAGGGATAATCTTCCCGATTTTGAGAAATTGGTTGCTCTCATGGTCACCGAAGAAATGAACATAGGTGGAAGTTCAACTAAAAGCAAGGATGCATAAGTTTTCTATGCAGGTAATCAAAGGGGCAAAGGAAGACGAGGACATGGAAGGGGCAAAGGAAGGTTTGGAGGAAGGCAAGGCCACTCAAGCAATCAAGGACATGACCAAGGCACCTCATCACAAAGAGGGAGAGGAAGAACAAGAGGAAGAGGAGGACGACATCAACAAAACAGGAATCAAGATGGTGAAGGATGTTACATATGTGGCAAGTTTGGCCACTATGCTAGAGATTGCTACCAAGGAGGAAACCAAGGAGGAAAGGTTCTTCATACAAAGGCCAAGGTAATTATGCTTCTACAAGTTCAGAAAAAGATAATCTCTTGATGATGCACATGAATGGGAATTCAAGCAAAGTAGATAACACTTGGTATATTGATAGTGGATGTAGCAACCATATGAGTTGCAATGCTTCTTGGTTTACTAATCTACATGTTCCCAAAGGTAAAGGACATGTAGAAACAGGTGATGATACAGCCCATGAGATCTCCCATGTTGGAGATGTAGCTTTGGATGACAAGGAGGAAGGAAGATGTCTCAAGGATGTCTTGCATGTACCTACTATCACAAAGAACTTGGTGTCCGTTGGGCAAATGGTTGAAAGAAGCTATCAAGTAAGGTTCAACAAAGGTGGATGCTTTGTGGAGAACCCTAAGCAAGGTTACAAGGTCATAGCAAGAGGAAAGAAGCAAGGGAGACTCTTCACTTTGGAGGTAAATTCTCATTCCACTCAACATGTCTACTTCACATATGGAAACAAGAGGATTTCGGAGTTGGACTTGTGGCACAAGAGGATAGGTCACATCAACATACAAAGAATGAAGGAAATGCAATTCAAGAGGCTGGTTGAAGGTCTTCCCAACTTCCAAGGACAAGGTATGAAGCATTTATGTGAATCTTGTCAACTGGGGAAGCAAGCGAGACTTCCATTCAAGAAGAGTGGCTACATAAGCCAACATCCATTGGAGTTGATACATACAGATGTGTGGGGGCCAACCAAAGAGCAATCCATTGGAGGTAACAAGTACTTTGTCACTTTTATAGATGATTGCACAAGGATGGTTTGGGTTTATTTCATCAAAAACAAATTAGATGTGTTTACATGTTTCAAAGCATTCAAGGCAATGGTAGAGAAGGAAACAGGTACATATATCAAGAAGCTAAGGTCCGATGGAGGGGGAGAATATTTCTCCAATGAGTTTTCTGATTTTTTAATGGATCAAGGCATCAAGAGGCAAGTAACATGCAGGTACACCCCCCAACAAAATGGAGTAGCAGAGAGAAAAAATAGATACATTGCCGAGATCGCTAGAGCAATGCTTAATGAGATGAATGTACCTAACATGTTTTGGAGTGATGCAGCAAATACCGCCGTGTATCTTATGAATAGGGCTCCTACCTCAGGGATCCATGGCTTGACACCATATCAAGCCTATTATGGTAAGAAACCTGATCTTTCCCACTTGAAGATATTTGGATGTACTTGTTATGTACATGTGCCAAGTGAATTGAGGCACAAGCTACAACCAAAGGCAGAAAAGTGTGTGTTTCTAGGATATTCAAATGATCATAAAGGTTACAGGTGCTTCAACCCAAACACAAAGGACTTGAGGATATCAAGGGATGTAGCATTTGATGAGCTACTCCCTTGGTATAATAAGTATGATTGTATGCAGGACTATGAAGAAGAAAAGCATGGACATGATGAAGAACAAATCGACCTAGAGCTAAGCGGCCCAAGGTGTTCCATCAATGAAGATAGTTCAAGCATGAACTCACCATGGAGGGGGAGATCTTCATCAAGCTATGAAGCACAATCAATCAACAAAGGCAAAGCAACATTGGTGGAGTTGGATGAAGAAGGTAATGAAGTTGAAGATGATGAAGGACACATGATGGAGAAAGAAGCCATGTCAAAGAAAGAGATCAAGTTCCCAAGGCAAAGGAGGTTTATTCCTCCAAAAGGTGAAGAAAGGAAGTCTTCTAGAGTTAAGTATCCAACTCAAAGGTTTACTTATGATTCATACATGGCAACTCATTATGCATATATGAACAAAGTAGTAGAAGATCATGAGCCCGATTGCTATGAAGATGCAAGCAGGTACACCGAATGGAAAGAGGCAATGCAAGAAGAGATCGACGCACTTGAGCAGAATCAAACATGGACTCTAGTGCCCAAGAAGGATAACATGAAGGTAATAGGTAATAAGTGGGTGTATAAAGTAAAGAGGAATTCAGATGGATCTATTTCTAGGTTCAAAGCAAGATTGGTGGCCAAGGGTTTTGCACAAACATATGGAGTGGACTTTGAAGAGACATTCAGCCCCGTGGCAAAGATGAGCACCATTAGGACACTCATTGCAATGGCTGCTAGCAAAGGATGGAAGCTTTTCCAATTGGATATCAAGAATGCCTTTCTCAATGGAGACTTGGAAGAAGAGGTATACATGGAGCAACCACTAGGTTTTGTTCATAAAGAGTTTCCACATCATGTTTGTAGGTTGAAGAAGGCACTTTATGGCCTAGAGCAAGCTCCAAGGGCTTGGAACCAAAGATTGGTGGACTATTTGATCAAATGTGGTTACAATCAATGCAAGGCGGATACATCTCTCTTCATCAAACAAAGAGGAGAACTTGTAGTCTACATGTGCGTGTATGTAGATGATCTTATCATTACAGGTAATGATACAAAGGGCATTGAGGAGATCAAGGCAAAGCTTGGAAATGAGTTTAGGATCTCTGATCTTGGAGATCTTAGGTATTTTCTTGGCATTGAAGTTGTATACAAAGAAGAAGGTATTATGCTCATACAAAGGAAGTATATTCTAGACCTACTTGAGAGGTTTGGGATGCTACATTGCAAGCCTATTTCAAATCCCATGGAAGTTAATGTAAAGCTAAGCTCCATTGATGGAGAGCCATTAGAGGATGTAACCTTGTATCGATCTATTGTAGGATCTTTCAATTATGCCACAATAACTAGGCCCGACATAGCATATGGAGTTGGAGTGTTATCACAATTTATGCATAGTCCAAGGACTACACACTTGCAAGCTGCAAGAAGAATGTTACGATATCTCAAGGACACTATAAATGAAGGATTGTTCTATTCATTTGATGATGATATGCAGGTCAAAGCTTATTCTGATGCCGATTGGGCCGGTTCGAAGGAGGATAGAAGAAGTACAAGTGGTTACCTAGTCATGCTAGGTAGCAAGATCATCTCATGGATTTCAAAGAAGCAACCCACGGTGGCATTATCTTCCACCGAGGCTGAGTATAGAGCTTTGGCTCAAGTCACATGTGAGCTAATGTGGATTAAGAAGTTATTTATGGAGCTTAATTTGCAGGTTGACACATATCCAATTTTTTGTGACAATATGAGTAGCATTCATCTAGCATCGAGTCCTGTCTATCATGCTAGAACCAAGCATATTGAAGTGCACTATCACTTCATAAGGGAAAAGGTGATATCGAAGGAAGTTTCAGTACATCATATTGGTACCAAGGACCAAGTTGCCGACATGTTTACAAAGGCTTTGGATGGGATGAAGATTTCAAAATTCAAGCAATGCATCAACATGAAGGAGCTTGGATGAGGACGAAGAATTGAAGCTTGAGGGGGAGTGTTAAAAGTCAAGCTTCAAGCTACAAATTCATGGGGAATCTTTTATGGACATGTGGAGCAATCAAAGGAAGCCAAAAGCCACGAGATTCCATCAAGAAAAGTCACTCAACCACTCCCCAAGTCATCTCAACTAATTCCTCCAAGTTAGGAGGCTAATTTGGAAAGGTAGTTCCTAGATTTTAGGGGCACACTTCTCACTATAAAAGGAGCATGTATCCCGACCTTTTTTTGGGCCATCTTCTTGGAGTTTTAGCTCATGTAAAGTGAGCACTAAGTGCTGGAGTTGTGATAAGCAAGCCCCTTGCTTAAGCTAGCCCCTTGCTTGCTTGTTTGTTTTCTTTTAGTAGGCATATCTATGTGTGTGCGCAGGCAGTGTTGCAACTCTCTACCCCTGAGTTGTTAGCATTGGTTCTCCCTCATATTGTATCCATTTGATGTAATTCTTGTCTCATTGGATAGCTATTAGAGTCTATTGTATGCTCACAAATTCTTTGGATCATTCTCTGAGTAATCTGGGAGCAACATTCATTTTAGTGAAGTTGTGTGATTGATATCTCTCTTAGTGTGTAGGCTCTGTTTGAAATATTTTGCTCTCTGTTGTAAGGGCTGGTTCTCCTTTTCTATGTATCCATTTGCTATGATTTTGGTGTCATTGGGTAGCTATTAGAGTCTTCTAAAGTTGACTAAAGTTTGATATTCATTCTCTGTATAATCTCTGAGAAAAGCTTGCTGGAGTGAAGTGAGGTATCTGCTTGATTGGCACTTGTGAGCATTCAACTAGCTCATGTTGTAGACATTGTTTCGCCTTGTGTAGGCATCCATTTGAAGTGAAATTTGGTTTGTTGGAAAGCTCTTGGTGTTTACTACAGGTCTACAAAAGCTCAGTGGAGTTCTCTGCATATGCTATGAGAAAGAGCATTTTTGGTGTGCAGAGGTCAAAGAAGGATACCTGTGGAGGTCATTCACGCTTCGTCGTTGCTTAGGGGTTGAGATACTTCCCCCATCAATACACACCATGTACGCTTCTGTGGATACCGCTTATGTACGTCCATGTGGGCATTGATATAGCGGTTACGTTCTTTGCATAAAGCCTTTTACGTTTGATAAAGAGGGTCGTGGTGAGGTTTTCTTAACTGGGAGACACCCAGATGTCGGGGTCTCTTCGGTGATGCAGGTGGAAGACTTACCCAGCCTCGCCATAGGAGATGTATGATAGTTGTTCATAGGTGCTCGATAAGCCTAGTTGGCTTGTATTGGGTAACTGATTATATGCAGTGGAGTCAGTGATTCACTATGCAGGTAGACATGTCAGTACTTGCAGTTTTATGATACTTTGACACTGGTCATATGCTAATTTTGCAGAGGATACTCTAGCAAAATTTTTCTAGATTTCTGGTTTAGTCAACTATATAGTGGTCGATTTACTCCTTGATACACTTATTTGTTGGTGTTTGGACTCTTCTAGCTCCATTATCATTCTATTCAGTTCTCTACGATCATGGCATCAGAGGTCTCAGGCACATCCGGTGGATCAGGGTCTAGTGCTAGCGTTCCGAGGAGGAGCTATAACTTGCAGGGCAAAGACCATTTTGAGATCCGAAAATTTGATGGCACAAACTTTGCTCTATGGAAGAATCAGATTAAAGATGTGCTCATTCAAAGAAGGCAATGGAAGCCAGTAAATGGGATTTCAAAGAAGCCTGCTGACATGGATGAAGATGATTGGGATGAGTTAGATAAAATGGCCAGGTCTACCATTCGCTTGCACCTAGCAGATAATGTTTACTTTACAGTATTAGACTGTGAAAGTGCAGAGGAGCTTTGGAAGAAGTTATGCAATACATATGAAAAAGAGACGACATCAAATAAAGTATATCTGATGAGAAAATTATACGACCTTCGTATGAAGGACACAGATAGTGTTGCTGCTCATCTAAATGAGTTTGATGCCATATTCTCCCAGTTACAGGCTTAGAAAATGGATATGGACAATGAAATGAAAGCAGTATTGCTATTATGCACCCTACCATCATCATGGGATACATTTTGCACAGCTATTAGCAATAGTGCACCAGGTGGTAAACTCGTCTATGATGACATATGTGGAGCACTCTTGAGTGAGGATATTCGTAGAAAATCTATGGTTGGCACTCAGAGTGGAGATGCATATAATGTTCGTGATTCTTACCAAGGAAAGAATCAACAACGTGGCAGGAGCAAGAACAAGGAAAAGAATGGTCAACGGAATAAGAGCAGAAGTAAATCAAGGAAGAGGGATATTGAATGCCATTATTGTCATAAGAAAGGACACATGAAGAAAGACTGTTATGCATTAAAGAATGCTAAAGGTAAAGGACAGAATGTTGATGAGCATGTTAAACAGTTACCTGCACCATCTACTTCGACTGTGAAGATTGAAGAAATTAATGCTATTTCTGATGATGCTGATGTGTTGATACTTGATAGTACTGTGCCATCTGAGGCACTTATGGCTGATTCTCTTTCCCACACCTGGCTGCTAGATTCTGGTGCTTCTTTCCATGTGACACCACATAGAGAATGGTTCTCTAATTATGTAGCAAAGTCTCTTGGTACCGTGAGACTTGGTGACTCTTACCAGTGTGATGTTGTGGGGATTGGAGATGTGGTTGTGCAGTTCATTGACGGTTCAAAATTTACTATGCATAATGTACGCCATGTACCTCAGTTATCATGCAGTTTGATGTCAGTTGGTCAACTTGATGACCTTGGTTACAAGGTGGTCTTCTATGCTCAGTCCTTTCGTATATCAAAGGGCAATATGGTTATTGCAAAAGGAAGGAAAATTGGCTCACTTTACCCTTTATTTGTATCACAGAAAGAACACCTGTTAGCTGTTACTGAACAGCCTATGGCTTGTATTTGGCATGGTTGTTTGGTCCATATATCTCGTAGTGGAATGGAAAATCTTTCTCGTTCTGGCTACTTACCTGTGTTATCTTTCTCTGATTTTTCATTTTGTGAGCATTGTCAATATGGAAAGCAAACCAGAAATGTGCATAAAACGCACATTGACTCTTCAATTCAGCCTTTAGATCTTGTTCATACAGATGTGTGTGGTCCTATGCCCACTAGGTCCTTAGGTGGTTCTCTTTACTTTGTCACTTTCATAGATGATGCTACTAGAAAAGTCTGGGTATATCCTATCAAATCGAAGGATGATGTATTCCCTACTTTCAAAAAATGGCTTGCTTCAGTTGAGACTGAAAAAGGAACTAAGCTTAAGGCTTTACGTTCAGATAATGGGGGTGAGTATACCTCACATGAATTCAGCCTTTTCTGTCAATGTAGAGGGATTCGTAGAGAGTTTACTACTGTATCTAGAAAAAGTTGAACAAAACTATCCTGACCACTTCTGCTAAACATTTAGTAGACTTTGAGATGCTTATATTGGCGAACCGAAACTAGTATATATCTTTGACACAAAAAGAGGAAATAGCCTACATCAATATTGCAATGTTGCGTTCCCGAACCGAAACTAGTATATATCTTTGACATAAAAAGACAAAATAGCCTACATCAATGTTGCAATGTTGCAATGTTGTGTTCGGAGGCCGAGACGAGCTCAGATTGCGATTTTCGCACGACAAAGCGAAGGCATTTTGATCTAGAATCGCGAGGTATCAACGATGCCCTAGATGAAGTGGCGACCTGCTCTAATACTAAGTGTTGGAGTTAGAAGTCTGTAGAAGCACGCAAACAGCACAAGGAAGAAGAAGAAGCTTGGAGCACAACACACAATACTAAATGTATTACCACTAGAATGTACAAAGATAAGTGGTCCATTAGGGCGATAGGCGTATATACAAGCTGGGGGAAAAAACCTCCTAAGGAGGGAAAAAAGCATCCCGGTGGTCGTAGAGTATTCACACACATCACTATCTAAATATATCAATAGTATCATATGACAATTAGAAATACTTTATACCTCTTTATCATTGCTACATGTACCTCTATTCACTATCACAATACATTGATTGTGCGTTTTAAGGTAACCTCTTTATGAAGTATATGGTAGCAGGTACTGACTCTACCCACAAATATTTTGGAAGCTTCTCATTCAACATGGATTTTGTTGCCCTAACAATTGTCCTATTCCTTCTCTTTACTAATATATTCTACTTGATGGTGGTATTTTGCTTCTTCTTGGTGTATAAAATACCACAATTAGCAAGCTAATGTGATATTAAAACACCTCTATAATCACCAATGCCTCACCAATACTAAAACTCAATCTTCACAAAAATGGAATTATTCTAGCTTCATTCCGGTGCATTTGCTATGGCTTTACGGTGATTTACAGTTCTTGTCTGGTGACTTACTATTTCATTCCAGTGAGTTTTCAATGTTTCACGGTTTCATTTCAATGGCTTTTTGGTGTCAAAACGTCTTAGAAATCACATAGTCTAGTGTCTTCATGTTGCTTTATCACCTACACTTCTCTGTACAAGAATTCTAAATACTTAACTTCATCAACTTGACATACCTTCAAGGTCGAACTTAACTTTCTGAGTACACGTTCCGATTTGTAAAATAACTCCAGTTCATCTATAATAGAAGATGATAACTTCACCGTAAATTATCACTTAAGAAAAATTTTACACTATTCGTCTAGAAGTGAAAAATTTTAGTGTAAACCTCGTAATTGTAATTGACGTTCATACAGTTATGAAATCACTTAGATTTCTTCACAAACATAGTTGAGTCTATGCTAGAAATATGTTTTTCTATTAGAAAAGATGTGTAGAGAATGGTATGGCCTTCTTCTACTCATAACCATAGAAAGTTCTCCAACTCTGAGTAACTTTCCATCAACATCTCTCTCAGAACTATCTCAGCTGCCTCTCTCACATGTAAGACTTATGCTACGAGTTCTCTACTCTCTCTCTCTCTCTCTCTCCCCTATATATATCTTTTCTAAGCTTTGGCACTCTGTGCTGTTCTTTCTTCACCTCTTCTTGCGTTATTTATAACCATTCAGTATGTACTATAGTCTATATTTAGCATGGTCTATATATCTCTTTCTGCCTTCATTCTCCACTTCATGATCCTCTTCACTTTTCCACCTCCCTAGTTCATCAAGTGAGCAATTATATACAACTCCACCATACACTCCTATAATCAAGGATTATAGAATCTCTGGGATTTTTATTGATTCTCTAGTTTATGTGAAGTTGTGAATTTGTCCCTTCACATAGGCATGGGTTTTTTGAATGTTTATCTTCTGGTTCTTGGTCCCTCTTTTTCTCATTCATGTCTTCTTGTCTTCATGTCTAATTATGAGTGCAAACTCAACAACTCCTCCTAAATCATTAATTAACATCTTCTAATTTCTTCATATATCCTTGTTTCCATTTATCCAAGCCATTCCTTCGAATCCACTTGTCTTCAGCCCGTCCATAATTTTTGTCAGAATATCTGCTATCTGATCTTCTGTAGGAGTATATACTGCTTTGAGTTCCTTCTCCATGACCTTTTCTCTTAGAAAATGATATTGAATATAGATGTGTTTTCTTCTTGCATGAAATACTGGGTTTGCTACAAGATATAACAAACTCATATTATCTCCATGTATGGTAGGTATACCTTGATCTATGCCCAAGCTTTTGAACAAGGTCTGCATCCATATTACTTCTTTAGGTTCTTCTACAAGTCCTTTGTATTTTTCTTCGGTTCATGATAAAGCCATTGTATGTTGCTTCTTTCAACATGCATTGATCTTCATCTCCATTTACCTACATATGTGATTTGCCTTTTTCACGTCTTCTTACTTCTTCTCCAGATGCTTCAGTACAGTCTCTTGATCTGTGTACCAACTCTTTTGTTCATCAAACATCACACCTCTCCACACCATAAACTGTTTGGTTAGAGGACTCCATAACCTATAACCCATCTAGTTTTCATCATATCCAATGAACACATATTTTTCAGCTTTTGGTTCCACCTTATGTCCAAGTTGTGATGGCACATAAGTATAGGCAATTGATCCAAACACCTTACAATGCTCTAGTGTTTGTTTCTTACCCCACTAGGCTTTGTAAGGAGTCATTCCATTTAGATTTGTACACAGAAGTCTATTCACAAGATATGTAGTTCTATTTACAACTTCATCCCAAAGCTAATTTGGACAATTCTTCTCCTTTAGCATAGCTCTTCCAAGATCCTCGAGAGTTCTGCTTCTCCTCTCTGCCGCCCCATTTAGTTGAGGTGTGTATTTGTAGGTTATTTCTCTCTTAATACTTACATTCCAAATATAATCATTGAATTCTTGGGAGAAGTATTCTCCCCTCTTTCAGACCTTAGCCTCTTGAGCTTCTGGCTTGTAACTCTTTCTGCATATGCATGAAAATGTTTGAAGGCTTCAAATACTTTTGATCTTTCCTTCAAAACAGAAAGAGTTATCCATCTTCAAGCATCATCAATGAAAAGAAAATAATACCTAGATCTACTGATTAAGTTCCTTTGTTGGTCCCCATACATCTGTATTGATGAGATCTAGTAATCCATCATGCTTGAATCCTTTCTTCTGAAATGATAATCTATGTGCTTTTCCCATTTGGCATGCTTCACATTTATAAATCATGTGTGTATGCCAGAGATCTAATTCTATAATCAGTTCATCACCATGTGCAATTAAGGCCTGACCAATATTGCCTTGCACTCTGAGAGTAAAGAGTTTACCTTCCTTTTTTTCGTAGACAATTTGTTTGTACCCGTCGTCTAGATCTGCCACAAATACACCTTCATTTGTAAAACTGACTTGAAATCCTTTCTCTAATATTTGACCCACACTAATCAGACTATTAGGTATTGTGGGAACATATAGTACATTAGTTGATAGGTTAGCGTCGTTCTTGCACTTCAGCTTTCCAATTGAACGTACATTGTATCTTGTGTTATCACCTATTTGAAGTGTATGTCTAGGAGTGCTTTCCTCTAGTTCTCACATTAGTTCTATATTACCTGACAAATGATTAGAACAACTAGACTCAATATAGGATGCCTTGAGATCTTCTGTTTTGATGTACGTATGGAATTCATAATCAATGTTGCATGATCCTCATTCTGTGTATCATTCTCTTAATTGTAGTAGCTGGAGTTGTTGGATTGGTACTGTGCCCAATTTCTTCCTCCACCTCTACTATATCCACCTCTTTGATTTTTTCATCCTCATTGAGATGTTGAGATCTTCCACCTCTGCCTCTGCCATTATTATTTTGACCTTGTTGATTATGCCAAAAATCATAGACTAGATGATTGCCAAGACACAAATCCAACATGTCTTCTTATTGTTATTCTAGTTACTTCTTCCTCTTCCATTTCCTCTTTTTACTTTTGCCACTACCTTTACATCTTGCATAATTCAATTGCCAAGTCCATTCTTCTTCCTCCATCCTTTTACCTTCATCACGTTTCTTCTTATTCTTTGCATACATAGCCATGCTATGTCCTTTATCTCCATCTCATTTCAAATCTTGCTCAAATGTAAGCATCCGTCCTAGCAACTGGTTTAGATCTGGTACAAAATGATTTAATGAAAGTTCAACAGAAAGTACAAAAGGTTTCCACCTTTTTTCTCCTCTCAAACTTGCAAGTAGTTGCACAATCAACTTATGATCTTCAATGTCTTCGTCTATAGATCCAAGACTCTCTGCCAAGTGCTTCATCTTAGTGACATAATCACTAATGCTTTAACTTTGCTTCTTCTTGAAGGTTGTGAATTCTGACCATAAGCTAGCCTTCCTAGCTTTAGTAGTATTTTGGAAGTAATCTTCTTATGCATTCCAAATATCTCTAGCTGTTTCCAAACCTTTGATGTGTGCTAGCAAGTAATCCGTGATAGTATTGTATATGTAAGCTCTTGCACTTGAGTCGTCCTCCATAGCTTCAAGGCTTTTGACTCTTCTTTCTTTGGTCTGCTATCATCTTCGAGTGTTGGCTTTTCTTATTCACGTGTCATGTATTTCAGTAGATCCTTACTCATAAGTCCTTCACATAGGCATGGGTTTTCTGAACATCTATGTTCTCGTTCTTGGTCCTTCTTTTTCTTGTTGATGTCTTCTTGTCTTCATGTCGAATTAGTGACTGAAGCCCCAACACTACTCATGACTGTATGTGGTAGTGATTTCTCTCTTCATTCCTCTATCTTGTAGATGGTAATCAAAATCATGGGAAAAGTATTACTCCATGCACAAGACCTTAGTCTTTTTTGGGTTTTGCATGTTTGATTCTCTACATGAACCAATTAAATTTTAAAACATGCGAAGACCTCACCCTTATGCTTGATGAAGTACAAAATAGTCCATTTTCTATACTGATCTATAAATGACACATAATACGTTGTCGTCGAGATTTTCTCTCCTCTCTCACTTGTGAATGCCTACAAATAACATATTTGGTGAAGGTAGCCGGAATTCCCCGAGAAGTCCAGGATGCATCAAGGATGTCAAAGGAAGCAACTTTGGAAACATAGTCCTACAAAGTTTCATCTTCATCAAAGCCTATTTGGAGGGTCAAAGAGTACAAAGTCCAGTTTTCAAGATCACCGCAGTTTTCTAGTTTAAGCAAATTGAAGGGTTGAAGGGCCACCACATGGCGAAAGCTGATTGAGCCATGTTGTATGATCAAGATGAGCTCATATTGAAGGGTGGAGATGCACTTATGCTTAAAGCAAGGAGGATCCACGAGTTTTTTCATAAAAGAAGATTTTTTTGACAATCAAAGATCAATAATGCAGCTTTTCTCCAAAAATAGTGGCTTATCTTATCCAAACTGATGTCAGCATTGATCCGACGGTCCAGATCATCCCCAGATCCAATGGTAGAGAATGAAGGTGCCTAAATTTCACTCCTTTACACTAGATTTGATAGAAAGAACAATTCCAAGCCATTGATTTGATTAATTAAATGGTTGTAATCAAAAGTAGTGATCCTAGAGTTGAGAGTTGATTTCTCTAGATCCAAGGGCCCAAATTCATTCAAAAAACTATATAAACCCCCCTCCAAACTCCTACAGCATCATTGTTAGGCATCCATAGGGCTCTTGCTAGCTTACGGTTTCCTTGAGAGGATCACCCTCGGTTGAGCGAGTGAGGATCCAAGGTGGGCTAGTATGAGTATAGTACCTAGTTTCAAATTTAAGTTAGAACTCCAATCTAGGATAGGCTCTTGAAGCCAGCATCTCTATCTTGACTCACCCTCGGTGGAGCGTGTGAGTGAGTTAGAGCTGGTTTTAATGAGTCTTAGACTTCTTTAGTTAGACGTTACGAGCCTAGACATACATAGGGTCACTAAAGTGGAACTCACCTTCTTACGTGTGACATTCGGTTGAACTGTCATGGTTTGAGGTTCGGAACCACCTTTGATCAGTAGACTGCCTAGCTTGACGTACCACGACGATCTTATACATGTATCTTAATTCAAATCCTTTTAATTCATGTCAAGCTATGATTTTTGGTCTTCCCGAAGATCTTTTGATATCATTCTTTGAACGAATTGTTGATAGCTCTATCATAAACTGTGTCACTCAATATGATAGTCTTCCTTGGAGTGATTTTAGAAAGGAGATGCTCAAAGAATTCTATCTTGAAGATTATAGCCAACATAATCGGGATGGATTCTTACGATGGGTCAATTCATCAAAGCCTAATAGCTCTATTACTCACTTACAAAATGAGTATATTAGACGCTATGAACAACTTCCTGATGAGGATAAGATAATGTTGGAACCTGATCTTGTGATCAATTTTCTTAAGCTTCTTCATCCTGAAACTCGTAGGGAAGCTGAACGGCGATTAGAAGAACCAGATAAGCGCTATGGTCTTACTGACAATTGGCAAAAAGTGCGTAAAGTAGTAGAGGCTGTAGCCCATAGACATCAAAGGCAATCCATGCTTCATGAGCAAACTACTCTTCCTCAAGCTAGCCTTCCACAAACTAAGGAGCAAGTTAGAGAACAATCCCATGCTATGCTTTTTGACTCTACTCCTATTCCTCAAATGATGGAGCCTACTCAAGGTTTTAAAGTAGAGCCAAATAAAAGTGTAGTTGAACAATCTCAAGTGGAAATTCTCACAAAGCAAATGGAAAGTCTTATTGCTACACAATCCAATTTGGCCAAGACTATAGATGCTATACAATCTAATTACACCAAAACTTTCCAAAATCAAATGAACCCAATGACTTTTCAAGAGCCTAATCAACATGTTATAGCTACCAATCAAAATCCACAAGTAGCTCCTACTCAAGCATATCAAGTTCCTCCAATGCATAATCCTTCAATGCAAAATCCTCATCCTCATGTATGTATCAAAACATGTATCCTCAAGCTTCTCAAATAGCTTTTCAAATCCTCAAAATCAAAATTTTCAAAATCATCAACCGTATAATATGGAAGCTCCTCTTGCACCTCAAGTACCACATGTTGCTCCCCAAGCTCCTCAAATACATCAATTGCCTTTTCAAAATCCTAATTATCCTGTTCAAGCAATACCTTATCAACAAAATCCTCAATTTCAAAATTTCCCACCACAAGTTAATCAAAATCCTCAAAATCAAAATGCTTTTGTGCGTGGCCCTCGTAGGTGTCCTTGGTGTGATTCGTTAGAGCACTTTTTGAGAGATTGTGAACTATTGAAGGCTGCTAAGGAGCAACGACTAGTAATAGACATAGACAAGAAAATCAGTGACTATCGATCTAGGCTACCTTTGCAAGGAAATTATGGTAAGGGAGGAATGAAAAAACATTATGAAAATATAACCATAATGGACGTAGGAACTAGAGGAGTGAAACTAGAAGCTCTTGATGAACAACAAGTAGAATCAAGTAAACCCACAAAGGAAGGTGATTTTTCCATAGAGGCTTTAGTAAGAGCACGGGATGAGATTAGGAGAATAACGGCTTGGGAGTCACCCACAGAAGATCAATCACTTATTTCTCACATATCCAATGTAGAAGAAAAACGAAAAAGAAATGAAGCTGAGCCTAGTGAAAGAAGAGTGACTTGAAAACAAACCTCAGAGGGAATAGAAACAATCATAGAGCAAGGAGAAACATCACAATCCAAAGATAAAAAACAAGAATTAGAACCCACTGAAGAAAAAAAAGAGGAGAAACAAAAAGGGAAGAGGACAAAGCAAAGAAAAACAGAACCAAAGCCTTTAGATAAACAAGAACAATCAAAACAAACTGAAGACCAAACACGAGAACATGAACAAAAACAAGACCCTGAGCAAAAACAAAAGAAACCAAAGAGAAAACCTAAAGCCATCTTGATTTCAGAAATTGAGAGAAAAATAGATCCTATGGAGATTTTAGATGACATTTTGCTTAAGAGTCAAGTGACTATGTCTTTAGAACAAGTTTTCTCTATTGCAAAGCCTGTTTTTAAAGATAACTTTATCGGCCTAATTAAAAGGAAGAGGTTTCCGCTTAATCTAGATACTGAGATGCAAGATTCTCTAGATCAAGATCAAGCTATGAATGAAGCCTTAAACTTTGATGAATCTGATGAAGAGGACTTTGATGATGATGAAGTAAATGTTAATAAAAATTTGTTAGGACCTATTCAATCTAACCATGAAAATCATGAAAAAAATCCTGAAAGTCACTTTAAAAGAACATTTTGGTCTAGAGGTACATCAGAGATGCATGTTAAAATAGGAAATGATAAGAACACTATCACAGTAAATGCATTAGTAGATTCTGGCTCTGAAATCAATGTGATTTCAAGAGAAGTCTATGATAAGTTTCAATGGCTCATAGATAAAGATTGTGGATGGCGTATGAGAACTGTAGATAATGGTGTAGGTACCCTGTATGGAGCTTGTGCTAGTGTGCCCATATCCATAGGAGGAATCACAGAAGAATTTCACTTTTTTATTGAAGATAATTGCTCCTATGAAGTTCTCTTGGGTCAACACTTTATTTGTGAGAGTCGTGTGGGTCTACCTATGCTAGATTCAAGTCTAAGGATGGAATGCAATCACTTCAAGTCATGACAGTAGGAGTGAATCATCCTAGGAATCGATTGTCAATTAGAAAGAAACCTATTGTTACTCAGGGTCATGAGCATGCTTGTAGTGATTGTGCACCTCGATTCATGTTTGGAGCTACATACGATCAAAATTTCGGATAGAATCCATTGTTGAGCGGGACAACAGTGGATATTGGTTTGACATCTCGCATCCAACCAACATGTACAATAGTTTGTCACTTTGTTTTCCACATTCTAGATTAGATTTTCTTCATAAGAGTCGATTGTCCAAGTCTTTTATCCAAAAAACCCAGAAAAATTATAAAAACAACAAAATCATGGAACATGATGAGAACATTGAGCATGTGATTGAGACATCTCATTGTTTCTCTACTCTTGAGGAGTTAGAGTTATGTCTTCAACAAAATTCTAATTCCCATATTATTCTTCTTTCTTCCCTTGATGAGTATGCTCTAATCCAAGAGTATGCTCTCAATGTTGACAAGTGCTCAAAATTTAACCAAACACATGATGCCTTAGTTGAAACAAAGTACAAAACTGTAGACAAAACAATCAAACCCATAGCTCAACCATTACCTCAAGGAAGTAATGAAAAAATTATTGATGTGAAATATTATCCAATTCTTTGGGATAAGAAAAACATAGGACATACATTCACGGATGAGACAATCAAACAGGTGAAAATTGGTAGAGATGATGACTTTCTTTTGCCAACAGAGAGAGATAAATTTGAGGGAGTCATACGTAGCCATGGAAAAGCCTTTACTATGTATCCTCATGAGATTGGTTGTGTAGATCCTAAGCTAGTTGCACCCATGATAATCTTTACTATTCCACATATTCCATGGAATCTTCGTCCTATACCAGTTCCAAAGGCTCACTTACCTGAGCTAATGAAACTACTTAAGGAGAAGATAAACATGAAGATTTTAGAGCCATCTTTTGCACCTTACTCAAATCGATGGTTCACTGTGCCTAAAAAGAATGGGAAACTACGTTTTATTCAAGATCTCCAACCCGTCAATAAAGTCACCATAAGGAATGTAGGAACAGGACCCATTGTAGATGAGTTTGTTGAATCATTTTCAGGACATTCTATCTATTCAATGGGTGATTTATATTCTGGATATGACCAATTCCAATTAGCAATTGATAGTCGCGATATAACCACAATGAAAACTCCTTTAGGCTTAGTGCGAATGTGTACTTTACCTCAAGGAGCGACTAATTCTGTGGCTCATATGATGAGTGCTATGAATATGGTCTTACATGATTTTATCCCTCGTATAACTATGCCATTCATTGATGACATTCGAATTAAAGGGAGTGAGGAACGTGTAAAGGACATTACTTTAGATTCATCTAGATTTCGTAAATTTGTTCTTAACCATATCTCTGATTGTGAAAGAATATTTCAACGATTTGAAGAGGTAGGTCTCACATTTTCCATAGAAAAATCTTTTTTTGGTGTCAACGAGGTTCTTATTGTTGGACATTTATGTGGCCATTATGGTCGAAAGCCATACCCACAAAAAGTTGATGCCATTAGCAAGATTTCTGAAACATGTAACAATGTGAGTGAGGTACGTAGATTTCTTGGTGCTTGCATCTTTTATGTTATTTGGATGCCACACTTTGCTCATGTTGCTGATTGTCTCTATGACTTGTTGAGGAAGAAACGAAAATTTATTTGGACTGACAAACACACTCAAGCTATGCGTAAATTGAAGAAATTATTGCTTGAAGCTCCCATCCTTAAGCGTGTAGACTATTCTGCTAACAAACCTATTATATTGACTGTTGATACTAGTCCTATTGGTATAGGTTGGGTCATAAGTCAAGACGATAGTGAAGGGAATAGATATGCAATTAGGTTTGGTGCCAAAATTCTACATGAAACACAACGAAAATATCCACAGATCAAACGAGAACTATGGGGTATGGTAACAGCTTTGAAAACAGACAAAGAATATTTCATTGGTGCAAATGTCAAAGTTGAGACTGATTGTTTGCCTCTCATTGGAATGATAGCCAATTGTTCATCTCCTGATATAGCCATGCTTAGATGGATCTCATATATTAAGTTCATAAATCCTGAGTTAGTTCATATTTCAGGTAAGTCAAACTCAGTTGCTGATATGTTATCGAGAGCTAGATTTGATGATGATCTTGAAAGTGATCTAATAAAGAATGTAAACTTAATTGACTATGTTCCACATATATATGAGTATGAGCAATTTCATGAGTCTGAGTACGAAAATGAATGGAGAGACATAGGAAAGTATCTGAGTACACTACAACCATTACCTAACTGGACTATGAATAGATTCCGTAACATTAGGAAACGAGCTTATAACTTTTTCCTATGTAATGGTTATCTTTGGAGACATGCTAAGGGTAAGGTTAAGAATCCACAACGAGTCCTAGGAAAACGAGGTCTTCAATTGCAAGTAATGAAGGAAATGCATGAGACATTATGGGCCGGTCATAAAGGATTTTTTGGAACATATGAAAAAATTAGAAGTACCTATTATTGGCCTAGGAAGTATGTTGACATTACTAGCTATGTTTCTACATGTTCTATTTGTCAACTTCATTCATCAGTCAAACATAGAGATTCGTTGCATCCTACTTATCCACCTTGTATTCACTACAAGTGGGTAGTAGATCTTGTAACTATGCCTAAAGGTATTGACAAAATGTGTTACATTGTACTTGCAAGAGAAGATTTAACTAATCATGTAGAGGGACGTGCACTACGATCTAAGACCACTTACAATGTTTGCAAATTCTTGCTTGAAGATGTCATAAGTCGCTTTGGGTACATAGAGAAAGTAGTTGCAGATCGTGGAGAGTTAAATGCGAGAGAAGCTAAAGAGTTCTTTGAGCATCACGATATTCGTTTGTCTCTCACTACTGCATATAATCCAGAGGCCAATGGTAAAATAGAGAGAGGGCATCCACCTATTGTGAAAGCCATATCTAAAGCATGTAACGGTGACATCAAACAATGGCCTAGATTCTTACCTTTTGCACTTTGGGAAGATAGAATGACGTGCATACGCACTACTGGGTATATGCCTGCTAAACTCATGTACTGTCAAAAACCATTGTTTCCAATTCAGTCTCATATTTCTGCATGGTCAAATTTGCCTTGGTCTGAAAACATGTCTACTGATGATTTTTTGAGTTTGCGCATTAAATAGTTAGAACAAGGTAAATTAAGACTTGATGATGCCGTTGAAAAATTAAGAGAATCTAGAATGAAGAACAAGCATTATTTTGATAAAACTCATCGATTGTGTCCTAAGCCAATTGAAGTAGGTGATTGGGTGCTCATTTATGATAGTACAATTGACTCTCAATATGATGCACGCAAAAAGCTCACTCAACGGTGGTTTGGGCCATACATTGTATCAAAAGTCAACAACAATGGTACGTATGCTCTTTGTGAATTAAATGGTGTTGCAATAAAAACTTTGATTGCAGGTAAAAGGATAAAGCTATTCAAGAAACATGATAATGATGAGTACATTTTGGATGAGGACATTGAAGAAGATGACAACAATGAGGCCGATTCATAAACTGGAGTATCCATGTTATAAAAATAAAAATAAAAAAAATAATTAAAAAAAAGGAAGAAAATATATATATATATATAAAACATATAAAAATATCAGTTCAAGCTCATGTTGCTTTGTTTTTTTTCAAGTTCATTCTAATTTTTTTCCATTCTTGTTTCATGCATGTTTGTTTTCAATCTTTGCATTGCATTGCATATCCACATTACTTGAGTCAAAAAAAAAAAAGAGGGCAAATGATGATTTCTCTACTTGTGTAAAATTGTATCTTAAGTAGTAACTTATCTACTAAGAAATTGATTATAACCTAGGATTGTGGAAAGATAGGGCATGTAGATTTGGAGGTTTATTTTGGTGACATGACTTTCATATATAAACATGCATATGTATCCAGTATCAAAAGCATAATTGTTGAAATCCTAGCTCCTGCTATTGCATGTTTCTACATCCTTAGTCCATCTCACAACACTTGTATCGGAGTTTAAACGACTGTTCTCCATCATCAAAAATGGTTGTACCTTGTATCGGGGTTTAATTTTTCCCCGTCATCACCAAAAAAAAAAAAGAAGCTGCTACATATTACCAGGAAGTTTACACTTTCTTCCACCCCAAAAAAGTGATCGTAACCATAAAGTTGCCGAATCATCATCACCCAAAAAAAAAAAGCAAGCCAAAGGAGGATAAAGAGGCATAGTATAATAAATCACGGGCTATATAGGCAGATTTATGCATTAGTGGAGTTTAGTTAGATTTCCTTGCATGTTATTAGAGAAAGAGCATATTCATATTTATGTAGGAAAGAAGTTGATCTAAACTAAGCCAAAGATGAAAGATGTCTCTTGAAAATCCTAAATCTTTATAATCGTATTTAAGGTAGATTGCTTTATGAAAAAGGTACAAATTTTTCTTCAAGATGAGAGGAACTGATGCTTAAAATGACTCAATACATCCACTTCCACTTCATATTGATGCTTGTTTGTTTTTTTTCTTGTTGTCAATGTTGCATATGTTGCCTATTTGATCATGCATATTCATGTTGCGTGTTTCAATTCTTTTTCATGCAAATTTTGCTTCATGTCACGATGCCTACTCATTCATAAAAATGTTGCATGCTCATTTATAGAAATGTTACCTATTTATTTATGCATATTCATGTTGCCTGTTTTAATTTTTCCTTTCATACATATGTTGCTTGATATCATGTTGCCTTCTCATTCATGCATATCATCAATCTCTCCTTCCTGTTGCCTATTTTCCTTTAAAAGAATATGATGCTTGAATCTTATGTTTTTTAGGAACACTAGAGTGGCGCTTCCGGAGGAACCGCAGGTTTAGTGGGGGCGAATGTCGTCGAGATTTTCTCTCCTCTCTCACTTGTGAATGCCTACAAAAAACATATTTGGTGAAGGTAGCCAGAATTCCTCGAGAAGTCCAGGATGCATCAAGGATGTCAAAGGAAGCTCACATACAAAGTTTCAAAGAAATCAAGAAAGTCCATGGTAGTGGTCAAAGCTGGTCAAAGTTAGGAAATTAGGGCAGAAATTTCATTGTCACCAAATTATATGAAAATCAATATACTTGTAAAGATTGTCAAAGGTAGTCTATAGCCCAAATTTCAGCAGAAAATGAATTTTGTAGCACATTGATATGCTATGTTCATTTTGTAAAAATGTAATTTTTCTAGTTTGACCCTACAAATTCTTGTATATAAATTTATGTTAGCCATATGGTTTGGCATCTATAGAGATCATATGTGGCTACATATTTGTACAAATTTTCAAGGCTATCAGAGCTTCCTAGACACCTTAATGCCACCTTGCAAGCTTCCAAATGTAGTCAAACTTGTACAAGGGAGATTTAGATGGGAGTTTTTTTTTGCATATTCCTGAAGGAGATCTTTGGAAACATATTCCTACAAAGTTTCATCTTCATCAAAGCCTAGTTGGAGGGTCAAAGAGTACAAAGTCCAGTTTTTAGGATCACCACAGTTTTCTAGTTTAAGCAAATTGAAGGGTTGAAGGGCCACCACATGGCGAAAGCTGATTGAGCCATGTTGTACGATCAAGATGAGCTCATATTCAAGGGTGGAGATGCACTTATGCTTAAAGCAAGGAGGATCCACGAGTCTTTTCATAAAAGAAGATTTTTTTGACAATCAAAGATCAATAATGCAGCTTTTCTCCAAAAATAGTGGCTTATCTTATCCAAACTGATGTCAACACTGATCCGACGGTCCAGATCATCCCCAGATCCAATGGTGGAGAATGAAGGTGCCTAAATTTCACTCCTTTACACTAGATTTGATAGAAAGAACAATTCCAAGCCATTGATTTGATTAATCAAATCGTTGTAATCGAAAGTAGTGATCCTAGAGTTGAGAGTTGATTTCTCTAGATCCAAGGGCCCAAATTCATTCAAAAAACTATATAAACCCCCCTCCAAACTCCTAGAGCATCATTGTTAGGCATCCATAGGGCTCTTGCTAGCTTACGGTTTCCTTGAGATGATCACCCTCGGTTGAGCGAGTGAGGATCTAAGGTGGGCTAGTATGAGTAAAGTACCTAGTTTCAAATTTAAGTTAGAACTCCAATCTAGGATAGGCTCTTGAAACCAGCATCTCTATCTTGACTCACCCTCGGTGGAGCATGTGAGTGAGTTAGAGCTGGTTTTAATGAGTCTTAGACTTCTTTAGTTAGACGTTACGAGCCTAGACATACATAGGGTCGCTGAAGTGGAACTCACCTTCTTACGTGTGACATTCGGTTGAACTGTCATGGTTTGAGGGTCGGAACCACCTTTGATCAGTAGATTGCCTAGCTTGACGTACCACGACGATTCTATACATGTATCTTAATTCAAATCCTTTTAATTCATGTCACTTGTCACTTGTGTCTTGTCTCCTCTCTTAGTCTCTTAAGTATTTTTACATGTCTTCTATTTCTTCTATGTGTGAGAAGGCTCCGCAGTATTGCGTTGAACCAGTGAAGATGTTTCTTTGAGCTTGTGAGTAAACTCTATCATCATAATTCACTTGCATGCATATAATCCATACATACCCATACATATTGATTAGTTTCTGAAAGTGTATAAGAAGCTCCAATATTGGACCATTCTTCCTTTCGAAACTGGTTTATGTGTAAGGATTCCATCTATTCACGTCATGCATATATATCATCCAAAGAAGACTATGCATATGATTTAGAATTAGGAAGCGTTTAAGAAGCTTCTTCAATGGACCATTCTTCCTTCCAAATTTGATTTGTGTGTATGGTTCTCTTTCATTCTTATCATTCATGTTCATAAATCTAACTTGCACTCCTACTTTCCCATTCCCATAATCATTTCAACATCTCTCTCTTCTCCATACTCAACATTAATTTCACTTTCATGTCCTTAAACCATCCAACATTCATTATCTTCATACACCCTGTGTGTGCCACAACGGGACTCGATCCACCCGGATTGCGATCACCTTCACAACGTTAACCTTGAGATGGATGGTTCTTGGTTTGGTCCCCAAAGATTTGTGTGGAAAATCTATAGAAGGTCTCCATGTATGTATCCTTCCTTGGTGAATGGTTGTCTATGTGGTTTTCCAAGTTGACATGCGCTATACTTTTATATCATTTGTTGCTTTGAGATATTGGGTAGTCCATGCACACTCAGATCTATACCAATTTTTTCTAGTGCTCTTTCTTTAATGGAAGTATGGAGATGTTCTTTATGTCAAGGATTTCAAATACGAATAATCTACCTATTTTCTCTTCTTTTTCTATCCTCTTGATACCTTGACATGGATCCTCTACATAGGCTCCATGCTTGGTGAATCTCACATCCTAATATTTCTCGACAATTTTCCCTACACTTATAAGATTTTTTGTAATAGTAGGAACTTAAACAAATATCGTTAAGAAATTCATTCTACCATTCAAAATCTTGACATTCCCTATCTTCTCAGCTTGAATTCTTATGTCATCACTTGTCTAGGAGCAAGGCTACATTTCCTTCCACATGGTTTGAGCATCTAGAATCAATGTAGAATTCATTCTCATCATACTTCACTTAATTAGCATGTTCATAAGTAGAAGTGAATCCTCTTGAGCTTGATCCTCTATGTAATTGTTGTAGTCTCACCTTCCTTTGTTTCCTCATTGATAGTAATTCTTGGAATTATTTTTGCATCCATATGCATTGTTATGGCTACTTCAAGTAGCTTCATAACCATTTCTATTGTATCCTTTTCCTCTTTGATTCCTAGAATTTTAGAATCAATGCTCCATGATTTGATTTGATAGACCACATATGACAAAATTTGATGAGATTTGAGATCCTCCCTACCTTGTCTACCTCCTTTTCCACTTCCTCTCGAGCATGTACTTGTATTTGCAAAGCTAGCTTGGGAGGTACTTTCGTCATGATTTGATTTTTTATCTTTTCCTTTTTTATCTTTGCCTTTGCTTTTATCTGTATAAAGGGTAGAGGATTGATTGAATCTCTAGTTCTCACCATCCTTCATGATTTTGGCTTCATGAGTGAAGAGCTTGGCCATGAGTATGTTGAAATCTAGCACTTCCATATCCATGTATAGATCCATGGCTATGGTGAAAGCTTCCGATTTATCATCTGCCTTGATTCTATTGATGAATTGCCTCACAAAGTGCTCTTCATCAATAACTTCTTTAATCCTCATAATTTGATTTGCAATGTCCATCTTGTTGATAAAACCAGTCCACTTTGCTTGGGCATCTACTTGAGTATTGCAAACTCCATCCACAATTGGCTCACCCTAGCCTTGGTACTTGAGGAGAAGAATCCTTCCAAAGCATTCCAAGTCTATTGAGAGGTCTTGAAATCCCTAATATGAGGAAGTAAGAAATACGAGATAGATTTGATAATATATGACCTTCCCAAATCATCCTTTGCACACCATGTATTCAACCTTTTGTTCTCCTGTTGAGTTGGTTGGACGTTGTTTCTGAGTATAGGCATCATCTCATCACCTAAGATATATCTATATAGGTTTCTCCATTGTAGTTAATCCTCCACGCTTAGAGGCCAGGCTGATTAGTTGGCTGAATCCCATTTTTCTATAGATGAATGAAAACCATCATTCATGATCTCTAATATTTGACTAAGCTCTAATACCGCTATTAGAAGTGATGGATATTGTATAGAGATGAGACAAACTTGGTAGAATCGTGCTCTAGAATAGCATAAATAACTATAAAGAACCTTAAAAGACTCCATAATATTTCTATATATGCATTTAGATGACGAGAGTACCTTGGAACATCATTCCCAAAATACTATGTCAAAATTGATAACTTATGTGTACAAAGTACCTTAAAAAAACCTTTAATTTATGGACGAATTCACTCACTTTTCATTGAGAGATCATATCCTATGTTAACCTCTACTCCTTATTTGACCTTATCTAATGAGGACTAGGTTAGACATGATAGGTTGTCAAGGTTCTTGGGGTACAAGAATCCTATAGATGGTCAATTATTGGGTGACTATGGTGATAAGGAAGTAGAACTGGTGGGAGATACCATAGGACCGATGCTAAAGGTTAAGTGCTATGACTAAAAAATCTAATATAGAGCACTCTAGCTTTGGGTGGTAATTAATGGCATACTCCTTAGAGGCACCATCAATGGGTAGGTAGAAACACTCACCTACGTGAGTTGCGATTGTGTGAAGCTCTGGCCATTCAAAAGAACAATCCTATGAGCAGTATTGGCTGGTTCGGCAGCAATATTGTGGGTGATACTCCCAGTAGTGGGATGCACTATAGCCACATGCCAGTGTAGTAGGCAAAATTTACTAAACCTCTACAGGCTAAAAAATGCATCAATATCATCAACAAGAATAGTAGTGAGGGGTTCATAAGGGGTGAGGGTCTCCATGAGTGCACACAAATAAGCAGGCACAAATGCGACACACAAACAATCACAAGAGCACACATAAACATACATAGAGTGAATAATGATAGAACATCCAACATGGGGTTTTAAAATAGGTATTGGATTTTAGAGCATAATCATGGAAATGGAGAAATGTATTGATGAACACACCTCGATGATGATTCGCCATAATCACCATGCAAGTCATGTAGACAGGGGTGGGGATCTAATGATGATTGACATTAAAGGTGAACGAAAAGGATGCAAGTTGGATCCATTGACTGAAATTTTAGTCGATACTCTAGTGAGAGTCTGTAACCAAAATGTTTCCAGACCTAGTTTTGCCGAGATTCTATACAGTTCGAATCATCTGAGTTTAAACTTTCCTACAGCTCTGTAAGACTTGGAATTATGAAACAACATTAATTGTCCTTCTGTGAATACGTGAGTCTGCAGAAAACGATCATGTGTTTGGGCTTGACCGAGTTGAACTTCTTGCAATAATAGGAAGCTTTCAAAGCACTGTTCATCGAGTGATCACAAATCATCTAGTCGAGCATAAAATGATTTAGCGGGTAACAATTTCTTATCAATGGCTACACACAAACTAGGCACTACTAGCTCCATAGGGAACATCGCTTCTAGCCCATAAGCTAGCTTAAAATGATTATACCAAATAAAGACTTTATATGTCATACGATAGAGCACATAGGGGATTAGTTGATCCCACCATGAAAGACAATCCATAATCAATTTCTTAAGCATAGTAAGCAAAGTTTTGATCAAACTCTTGGCCCACCCGTAATTTCCAATGATAGATTGAATTGAGGAAAGATATCATAGGTAAGGCATTTGGAAATGACCTGAGCCATAGTGGACTGAACAGTCCACACCTTAGCCCATCTAGTGGCATAGTCAGTACATGTGAATATATAATGATTAGCAATAGGTAGTGCTAGAACTTTTTAATGCAATGTATCAACCCTGAAAATTCATGCTCAATAAGTGAATAATTCCATTATGCAGGAGCAAGACAACAACTAGCATAATATATTGGATGATACCACTTGTCCACTTTTTGCATTATAACACTACCAATTGCAATATCAGAGGGATCAACAAAAACATGAAATGGTAGTTCCCAATCAGGTGCTTGCAATATCGGGGCCTTTGTGGGAAGTGTTTTTAAGCACTCAAAACTAGTTCGATAGTCTTAAGCCCACTACAACTATTAAGGAGCCATGGTGGTAAGTCTGGTGAGGGGAATGTTCAGATGGCTCGTCATCAGACATGACGACCATGCCACTAAATTTGGCCTAGAAATCGCATAACCTCTTGAGGAGTTTTTAGTGGTGAATCATTCAAAATTACCTATATTTTGTTAGCTCAATGTGTATACCTTGCTTTGAAATGATATGTCCCAGTAGTTTGCCACAAGCGATGAAAAAGATAGATATATGGGGATTCACACATAAGCGATACTCCCTACACTTGAGAAAACAATAGTGCAAGTGGTGTAAGTGAGCACTAGTGTCACCGGACAAGGAAAAATCATTGAGGTAAACTCTCATAAAAATTGTCAAGTAAGGGGAAACGATTTTCTACATGCACTGTTCAAAAGTACTCGGTGCATTATGTACACCGATCCACATGACAGTGCACAGATAAACCCCCCAATTCGTGATAAATGCAGTCTTTGTTGGGAATGATGGATGGACACTCCAAGAGAATTAGTAGGTACTGCCAAATCCTGCTTTGTACCAGCCCTTTGAATCTTCAGAGTTGATAAGTGGACCTCCTTAGCTTTCCAATGACACCATAAAATGGCCTATGTACTTTGAAAATGATGTATGTAAAGATTGAATCAAAACAGACAACTTTGAACTTCAAGCTTCAGAGAAAACCTTCTATTTTTTACTTGACACCTGCTGGATCTTTTGCTGAGTATGAAACTCACAATCTCAAGAAAACCTTCTATTTATGTCTTGAAACTGCTAGATCTTTTGCTCAGTATGACCAGCATAGTAGGAATTGGAAAAATTCCTTTTAGGGGTATCTAATTAGCTTATCAAGCTAACTATTCCAAGTGGAACGATGTAAAAAGATAAACTATGCTAAGATAAATGAATTTAGTAAATGAAGCTAGGATTGTAGCAGACATTGACCAGTGATCACCTCGATGCAAATTTCTCTGAAATGGCTGAATAGAATCTCTTCAAACTTTGAAAGTATGTAGAAAACTTTGGGCTGAATCCAACAAGCTTTGAATCACTGACTTTGATGGCGAAATGACTGAGATATGCACTTCACAAGTTGACAGACTTTTGAGTAGTATGACACAGAACTCAGAAATGAACAATGAGAAAGTATGTATTAATGAACACTTTTATACAAATCCATTGGCATGAATGTGTCATTGCCTAATGGTGTAGATAGGTGTGGGCTAGAGTTTAGGCCTCACACACACACTCAAAATCAGTAATGAGAAGCTCGGGAGTGATGAGTTCTACCCGCGACGTTTTCATAACCATTTTTATAAGGAATGAGTAAAAATTTGAATTCAAATTCAAACTTTTGGCTCCCTATGATCAAGCTCCTATATCCTAGGAGATATTCCTTCAATCAAAGAGCTAACTTTTTGCACGAATCCTTTTGGTAGGTGATTACAAAAGATTCCAAGTCAATTCGACTTTTACAAGGAGATAAAGTGGTAATTAACCTTTTTTGCTTTCTCTTTGTGATCTTCTGATTGATTGAGTTGAAGATTCAGGTATGTCTTCAAGCTTCTTCGTCTTCATTTTGCCCTTGGACGTCCATGCCTTGAACTCTTCAAGATTGATAGTATCTTCATCATCTGAATTTGAGTATTCATTCTGAGTAGGTTCCTCCTTTGCAAGACTTGGAAACTCCTCTTCCAAATCATAGGGTAGTTTAACCTTCCTACATTCATTCTCATACCAAGAATCATTTTCATCAAAGACAACGTCTCTACTCACCATGAATCCCTTATTGGTAGGGTTATAAAACCTGTAACCTTTTTGATTTAGATCATATCCAATAAAGATGCACTTGTCAGCTTTCGGGTCTAGCTTACCTCTTATCTGAGAAGGAATGTGTACATATGCTACACATCCAAATATTCTAAAATGGTCTAGTGAGGGTCTCTTACCATGCCATGCTTCATAGGGTGTCATCCCATCAAGGGATCTAGATGGTAACCTGTTTATGAGATAAGTGGCAGTTGAAACACTTTCTGCCCATAGATAATAAGGTAACTTTTTCTCATTCAACATAGACCTAGTTGTCTCAACAATCAACCTATTTCTTCTCTCAGCTACCCCATTGTGTTCAGGAGAATACCTTGTGGTGATTTCTCTTTTGATGCCTCTGTCCTGCAAGAAGTTTTCAAACTCATTGGAGAAGTACTCACCTCCTCCATGTGATCTTAGCCTCTTCAAGTTCTTTCGTGTGTGATTTTCAACAAGTGAAAGATATTTTTTAAAGCAATTGAACACCTCATCTTTGTGCTTCATGAAGTACAATACAGTCCATCTGCTATAATCATCAATAAAAGATACATAGTACCTTGATCGTGAGACTGAGGGGTCTTTGCTTGGTCCCCATACATCTATATGGACAAGCTCTAGGTAGTCATCATGCATGTAACCTTTCCTTGAGAAGGGTAACCTGTGAGACTTCCCAAATTGACAAGCACAACACTTGTAAATCATATGTTGCTTGGATACATTAGGTATCCAAGGCACACATTGATCCCTGCATATTTGCTTCAAAGTTCTTTCTCCTATATGCCCTAATCTCTTGTGCCAAATCTCAAGCTCTGAAAGTGTTTGATAGTGCAATATTCTTTGTGTGTTCTAACTCAAAAGTGAAAAGTCTACCTTATTTTTCTCCTTTAGCAATCCTCTTGAACCCATGTCTTGGATCCTCCACAAATGCTCCATACTAGTTGAATCTAACCTACAAACCTTTCTCCACAATCTGTCCAACACTCATCCAAGTTTTGGTAATGGTTGGTACATAGAGTACCCTGCTTAACAAATTCTGATTTCCATCACAAGTCTTAACATTTCCAACCTTAACTACTGAGTGCTTGGTGTCATCACCTATTTGGACTTGATGCTTACCTTTTGGTTCCTCAAGATGAGAGAGTAGTGCTACACTGCCAACCACATGATTTGAGCATCCTGACTCAATGTAGAATAGGTGGTCATCATTTGTACCTGATTTTGAAGTCATGTTTATGATCAGAAGAGAGTCATCTTGCTCCTCTGTGTAGATGTTGTAGTCCTTTTTGGATTTGAAACTTCCTTGGTAGTTGCCATTGTAGTTGTTGTTGTAATTGTTGTTGTAACCTTGGTGATGGTTGAATCTACCTCTTGACTGTGAGTAGCCACCTCTTTGGTATCCTCTTTCTCTCTGATTTTTGTAATTCCTGAAACACTCATTTGTAGTATGATTTGATAAACCACAAATGTTGCATGGTGAGGAGTTATAGGATCTTCCTCTACCTTGCTTAACTCCTCTACCCCTTCCTCTTGATGATCTACCTCTCCCTGCATAGTTGGCTTGGGAGGTAGAGCCTTCATCTTCCACCTTCTTGCTCTTGCCTTTATCTTTAGACTTCTTATCAGTGTATAGGGCAGAAGAGTTATTACCTTTGGATGTATCTCCATTCTTGTTGAGCTTTGCTTCATGAGTAAGCAATTGTCCCGTGAGAGTTGTAAGATATGGAATTTGCATGTCCATGTAAAGGTCCATGGTAGTGGTGAAGCTTTCCCATTTGTCATCAGCCTTGATCCCATTGATCACTTGCCTTACAATCTGCTCGTCTTCAATATCTTCTCCTATGCTTGCTAACTGATCTGCTACATCTTTAATCTTGGTTAAAAAATGTGAAACAGCTTGCTTAGGTTGCTTCCTTAATGTTGTGAATTCAATCTACAACTGATTTTTCCTAGCCCTTGTGTTGGAGGAAAAATAAGATGACAAGGTTTCCCAAGTCTCTTGAGATGTCTTACAATTTCTAATATGTGGCAAAAGAAAATCAGAGATGGAGTTGAGTAAATAAGACCTTGCCAATGCATCCTTACCACACCATGTGTTGAGCTTTTCATGTTCTTCCTTTGTTGCTAATCCTCTTGTTTTGAATGAGGGCAATTCCTCATCTCCTGGGATGTATCCATAGAGACTCCTTCCTTGTAAGTAGGTCTTCATCCTTAGAGACCATGCTTGATAGTTGTTCCTGTCCAATTTATCAATAAATGAAGGAAAACCATCTCCCATTTTACCTTAGTTTGCTCTGATACCACTGTTGGGAAAGATGGATGGATGCTCCAAGAGATTGAGTAGGTATCGCCAAAACCTGCTTTGTACCAGCCCTCTTTTGCTTCAGACTTGATAATTGGACCTTCTTAGCTTTCCAATGACACCATAAGATGGCCTATGTACTTTGGAAATAATGTGTGCAATGATTGAACCAAAACAGATAACTTTGAAACTCACAATCTCATAAAAGCCTTCTATTTATATCTTGACACCTGCTGGATCTTATGCTCAGTATGACCAGCAGAGTAGGAATTGGAAATATTCCTTTTAGAGGTATCTAATTAGCTTATCAAGCTAACTACTCCAAGGGGAATGATGCAAAAAGATAAACTATGCTAAGAGAAATCAATTTCGCAAATGAAGCTATACCCCCGATTTTTTAGGACTGTAGCAGACATTGACCAGTGATCACCTCGATGCGAATTTCTCTGAAATGGCTGAAACGAATCTCTTCAAACTTTGATAGTATGTAGAAACTTTGAGCTGAATCCAACAAGCTTTGAATCATTGAATTTGATGGAGAAATGACTGAGATATGTACTTCACAAGTTGACAGACTTTTGAGTAGTATGACAGAGAACTCAGAAATGAACAATGAGAAAGTATGTATTAATGAACACTTGGATACAAATCCATTGGCATGAATTGTTGGAGCAAGTCTATGACAAGCCTAAGTATTGGCTTGAGTCCCACAAAGTCATAGAAGAAGCTTTAAAATGAAGATTATGCAAAGTTCACTTGTGAACTACCTCTTGTAACTTTTGAAGAGTTTACTTAATGTAAAAGTGAAAGAATCTTAAGTGGTTGAGTCCAGTTGATCAAAAATGGAAAGAGGAGCCACGAATTTGAGATTTGTGGTAGGTAGAGAATCACATCAATCATTGATTGATTGGAGAGTGATTGAGGGAAGTTAGCCTCCCAAACTCAACTATAAATAGATGGCAGTTTTAGTCGTGGTTAGAGAGACCTATGTGAAGACCTCCAAGAGCTGAGCTTTATGCCATATCAAGGTGTGATTACAAGGCACACATATGTATCAGTAACTCAGTGTATTGTACAAGCAATATACTTTCCTTTTCATGATTATTTGAGTTCATATGTCCATGTTCTTGTGAAGTGTACTACTCACTACCATTACTCTCAGTTTTCTCAGTTAGATTGCAAAGATGTTTTCTCTAAGCTTGGTGCATACTTTTCCGTGATTTAACTTGGTAAAGTTAGCTCTATAAGTATACTATATGCTCACAAATTCGCATGTCATTGCGATGCTACAATCTTCAGTTATGTTCCGTTGAAGTCAATAGTGTCTGTTCATTTTCACTTCTCTGTCAGGTACCCGACGTTTTTACTCACCTTGTGAGAGCCATTTCTTAGTGGTTACTTATCCAAATGCAATGATTTAAAGCTTGTGGGATTTAAAATCTTGTCTAGTATAAGCATACAAATTTTCCTAATCATTGGTTTCTTAAATCTGGAGTTATGTGCATTTTGCTTCTCACTGGTCTCAAACTGTAGCAGTCCATGAAAATTGGGATGATGTCATCACTTGTTAAAACTCATTCTCAGTGTGTGGTTTATTATTTTTTATGAGATTACTCTTGAAAGTTAGATCTTTAAGTTAACTAGATTCCCCAAGAGGAATTAAGTTATTTGCTGCTGTGCTCAGAGAATTATGCAAAACACTGGACATGTGTATGAACCAAAATAGCAAGTTCTTCACCTCTGAGCTAACTCCAACTTATCTGTTTTGATCTATCTTTTTGAGAGAGATCTTTTACGGTACATAGGGTGTCTAATACATCCATTGGCAAGCTAAAAGGGCCCACCATATACTCCTGAAGTTCATTTGGCTGGTGTAGATCAAGGAGTTTGCAACACCTCTTCATCTTCAAGCACATACCTATCCATCTCTTCACAGTGGTATCAGAGCAAGGTTGGACAACATGGCAGATGGATTTCCTTCATCAATTGACAAATTGGATAGAGATAATTACTCAGCTTGGTCATTAAGGATGGAAGCTTATCTCCAAGGTAGAAGTTTATATGGTTATGTGGATGGAGATGAAGTTATGCCAAGTTTTCGGAACAAAAGTCAACCAACACAAGAAGAGCAAGAAAGATTGAGCACATGGTGCTCCAAGGATGCACTTGCAAGGTCTTATCTCCTCAACTCTATCTCAGATTTTTTTGTTGCCTCACATTAGAAGTTGTAAGACATCTCAGGAAGTGTGGGATGCACTTGAAGCCTTCTTCTCTTCAAGTACCAAAGCTAGGAAGCATCAACTATGGCTGGATTTCACAACTCTCAAGAAGGCTCCCAAACAAAATGTGACTGATTTTGTCAAAAAGCTTAAGGACATAGCAAATCAGTTGGGAAGCATTGGAGAGGTAATAGATGAAGAGCAAATTGTAAGGCAGGTCATCAATGGCTTGAAGGCAGATGACAAGTGGGAATCATTCACCACAGCTATGGATTTGTACATGGACATGCATGTACCTGATTTCAATACACTCATTGGACAACTACTTACTCAAGAGGCAAAGCTTATAAAAAATGGAGAAAGCTCTAAAGGTAATCAATCTTCAGCTTTATACACTGATAAAAGCAAGTCCAAAGATAACAAAGGAAAGGCAAAGAAAGTGGATGATGAAGTAGGTACATATCAAGCTAACTATGCAGGTAGAGGAAGACATGGCACAGGTAGAGGAAGAGGAGGTAGACAAGGCAGAGGGAGATCCCAAGACTCCAACCCATGTTCTATTTGTGGATTAACTAATCATACAACTGAAAATTGCTTTAGGAATTCCAGGAATCAAAGAGGCAGAGGATACAATAGAGGAAGTTATGGCTACTCAAGAGGAAGGTTCAACAATTACCATGGCAATTACAACAACTACAATCATTCAAACTATCAAGGAGGCTACAAAGGAAGGAGAGACTACAATAACTATACAGAAGACTCAAACAAAAAGGATTCATTATTGATTATGAACATGGCTATGCCACAAGGTAAATCTGATGAGCATGTTTTCTACACAGATTCAAGTTGTTCAAATCATGTGGCACGAAATGTGGGACTCCTATCAAATTTAGAAGATCCAAGGAATAAGCATGAGGTACAAACAGGACATGATACAAAACATCCTATGGAGAAAATAGGCAATGTCAAAGCACCTGATGGAAACATCAACCTACTCAGTAAGGTACTCTATGTCCCTACCATTACAAAGAGTTTGATAAGTGTTGGGCAGATAGTAGAGAAAGGGTTGCAAGTCAGGTTCACAAAGGCAGGAGCATTTGTTGAAGATCCAAGTCAAGGATTCTGAAAAATTGCAAAAGGTGAAAAGACAGGTAGATTGTTCACATTTGAATTACAGGACACTAGAAACATTGCTCTCTTTAATTATGGTAGTCAGACACTCACAGAATTGGAAGTATGGCACAAAAGGTTAGCACATATTGGTGAAAGGTCATTAAAGCAAATTTGCAGGGACCAAAGTGTACTTGGACTCCCTAATTTGTCAAAACAACATATGATTTATAAGTGTGAGCATGTCAATTTGGAAAGTCTCACAGGTTACCATTCATCAAGAAAGGTTATATGCATGGAGATCTCTTGGAGTTGGTTCATACAGATGTATGGGGACCTAGCAAGGAAGCTTCAATATCTGGATCAAGGTATTATGTCTCCTTTATTGATGATTGCAGCAGATGGACTCTCCTATTCTTTATGAAACACAAAGATGAAGTTTTTTCATGTTTCAAAAGATATTTGGCTCTTGTGGAGAATCAAACAGGTAAATCACTAAAAAGGCTAAGGTCAAATGGAGGGGGAGGATACTTCTCCCATGAGGTTGATTCTTTTCTTCAAGAAAGAGGAATCAAAAGAGAGGTAACTACAAGGTACACTCCTGAGCAAAATGGAGTGGCAGAAAGGAGGAATAGGACAATTGTTGAAGCTGCAAGGTCTATGTTAAATGAAAAGCATTTACCTAATTACTTATGGGCTGAGGCTGTATCTACAGCCACTTACTTGATTAATAGGTTGCCTTCAAAATCCCTTGATGGGATGACTCCATATGAGGCTTGGAATGGAAGAAGACCAAGCTTAGATCATTGTAAAATTTTTGGATGTATTGCTTTTGCTCATGTTCCTTCACAGGTTAGAGGCAAGATGGATCCAAAGGCAGAAATGTGTGTATTTATTGGATATGACAACAATCAAAAGGGCTACAGGTTATAAAACCCTACCAACAAAGGATTCTTGGTAAGCAGAGATGTAGTTTTTGATGAGAACAATTCATGGTATGAAGATTCATGCAGGAAGGTCAATTTACCATATGATCTTGAAGAAGATTTTCCAAAGCTTGGTAGATAACAACCAAAGATTGAAGAGCAAGACACCTCAGAGAATGATGAAGAATCTCAGATGGGAAAGATCAAAGTATGGAAGTCTAAAGGTAAAGAAAAATTGCAGGAACTTGGACATGAGGCAGAATCATCACATCATGGCCTAAGAAGATCTATGAGGGAAAAGAAAAAACCAGAAAGGTATGGGTTTGACACCTCATTAGTATCTAAACATTCTATCTACATAGCATAGGATATAAACCAAGAGGAGCCATCATCCTTTGAAGAGGCCAAAGAAAAATCAGAATGGAAGCATGCAATGAAGGAAGAGATTGAAGCACTTGAGGAAAACAACACTTGGGATTTGGTGCCCAAGACTTCATCCATGAAGGTAATAGGCTCAAAATGGGTCTATAAACTCAAGAAGAATTCTGATGGTTCCATTAATAGGTATAAGGCAAGGCTTGTAGCAAAAGGCTTTGCACAAACTCACGGAATTGATTATGAGGAGACTTTCTCTCTTGTGGCAAAGATGCCTACTATTAGGGTTTTTCTTAGTATTGCCTCTTCCAAGAATTGGAAGATACTTCAACTAGATGTAAAGAATGCATTCTTGAATGGTTGGATAACAGAAGAGGTATATATGGCACAACCACCTAGTTTTGAGAATCAAGTTTATCTTGATTATGTGTGTAAACTTAACAAAGTATTGTATGGTCTCAAGCAAGCCCCAAGAGCTTGGAATTTCAGGCTTGTTTCATTCTTGTAGGACAAAGGCTTTCAACCAAGCAAGGCAGATCCTTCACTCTTTATTAAAAAGAGTAATTCTGAGATCATCTACTCATGTGTATATGTAGATGATATTATATTGACAGGAAATGATGCAGATGGTATGAAGAAGATCAAAGATCAGATGAGAGAAGAGTTCAAGATAAGTGATTGGGTTCACTTACCTACTTCCTAGGTTTGGAAGTTGTCTACAAAGATCATGGTTTGTTTCTCACTCAAAGAAAGTACATTAAGGACATGTTGGCAAAATTCAAGATGCAAGATTGTAAGATTGCAGGTACTCCAATGGAGGTCAATCAAAAATTGAGCTCACATGAAGGTGAACTCATAGAGGACATCACATCATATCAAAGTCTAGTGGGTAGTCTCAACTATGCCACATTGACAAGAGTAGATATATGTTACAAATGCGAGTGTGCTAAGTCAATTTATCCACACACCAAGGAAACCACATATGGATGCTGCCAAAAGGATTCTCAAGTATCTCAAAGGACTATAAATGAAGGACTTTATTATCCTTATGTATCTTATTTAGGTTTGAAGCTATTTTCTGATGCAGATTGGGCTGGCTCCAAGGAAGATAGAAGGAGCACTTCAGGTTATCTTACCTTTGCAGGTTCAAAGATTATTTCATGGTCATCCAAGAAGCAACCCACAGTTGCTCTCTCTTCTACTGAAGCTGAATACAGAGGTCTTGCCATAGCTACACAAGAAGCTATGTGGATGAAGACATTATTCAAAGATCTTGGATTGGAGTTTGGAACTCCAACTATTTTTTGTGATAATATGAGTTCTATTCATTTGGCTGCTAATCCTATTTTTCATGCAAGGACTAAACATATTGAAGTTCATTATCACTATGTACGAGAGAAGGTTCTAAGCAAAGAGATTCAAATATCATATGTGTCCACTCATCAACAATGTGCAGATATTCTAACCAAAGCATTGGATGGTACAAAGCTTTGCAAATTCAAGGCTATGATTGGTTTGCAAGTAATCTTGGAAGATTGAAGACCTCAAGCATACTTGGCTTGAGGGGGAGCTCTTGGAGCAAGTCTATGAAAGCCTAAGTATTGGCTTGAGTCCCACAAAGTCATAGAAGAAGCTTTAAAATGAAGACTATGCAAAGTTCACTTGTGAACTACCTATTGTAACTTTTGAAGAGTTTACTTAATGTAAAAGTGAAAGAATCTTAAGTGGTTGAGTCCACTTGATAAAAAAGGGAAAGAGGAGCCACGAATTCGTGATTTGTGGTAGGTAGAGAATCAAATCAATCATTGATTGATTGGAGAGTGATTGAGGGAAATTAACCTCCCAAACTCAACTATAAATAGATGGCAGTTTTAGTCGTGGTTAGAGAGACCTATGTGAAGACCTCCAAGAGCTGAGTTTTATGCCATATCAAGGTGTGATTACAATGCACACATATGTATCAGTAAGTCATTGTATTGTACAAGCAATATACTTTCATTTTCATGATTATTTGAGTTCATATGTCCATGTTCTTGTGAAGTGTACTACTCACTGCCATTACTCTCCATTTTCACAGTTAGATTGCAGAGATGTTTTCTCTAAGCTTGGTGCATCATTTTCCGTGATTTAACTTGGTAAAGTTAGCTCTATAAGGCTAATATATGCTCACAAATTTTCATGTCATTTGGATGTTGCAATCTTCAGTTATGATCAGTGGAAGTCAACAGTGTCTGTTCATTTTCACTTCTCTGTCAGGTACCCGACTTTTTTACTCACCTTGTCAGAGCCATTTCGCAGTGGTCACTTATCCAAATGCAATGATTTAAAGCGTGTTGGATTCAGCATACTGTCTTGTATAATCATACAAATTTTCATAATCCTTGGTTTCTTAAATCTGGAGTTATGTTCCTTTTTCTGCTCACTGGTCTCAAACTGTAGCAGCCCATGAAAATCGGGATGATGTCATCACTTGTTAAAACTCATTCTCAGTGTGTGGTTTATTATTTTTTATGAGATTACTCATTCTCAGGTGTATGAACCAAAATAGCAAGTTCTTCACCTCTGAGCTAACTCCAACTTATCTGTTATGATCTATCTTTTTGAGAGTGATCTTCCAAGGTACATAGGGTGTCTAATACATCCATTGGCAAGCTAAAAGGGCCCACCATATACTCCTGAAGTTCATTTGGCTAGTGTAGATCAAGGATTTTGCAACACCTCTTCATCTTCAAGCACATACCTATCCATCTCTTCACATGAATGTCATTGCCTAATGGTGTAGATAGGTGTGGGCTAGAGTGTAGGCCTCACACACACTCAAAATCAGTAATGAGAAGCTCGGAAGTGATGAGTTCTACCCGCGACTTTTTCATGACCATTTTTATAAGGAATGAGTAAAAATTTGAAGTCAAATTCAATCTTTTGGCTCCCTATGATCAAGCTCCTATATCCTAGGAGATATTCCTTCAATCAAAGAGCTAACTTTTTCCACGAATCCTTTTGGTAGGTGATTACAAAAGATTCCAAGTCAATTTGACTTTTACAAGGAGATAAAGTGGTAATTAACCACTAGCACTAGTTCCTATGCTTCTTCACATATGTAGGGTCGTTAAGATATCTTCCAAGCCAAATGTGTAGGCTTGTGATTTACACCAACAGTATGGACTTCAAGGTATCCTTCAAGCCAAATGTGTAGGCTTGTGACTTGCACCAACAGCTCCCCCTCAAACCAAACATTTTGTCTTGATCTTCATTCTTTAATCTTCATGTATATCCTGCAATCCAATCATTGATTTGAACCTGCAAAGTTTGGTTCCATACAAAGATTTAGTCAACAAATCTGCACACTTCATGTTGGTTGATACATAGGTTAGTTGAATGTCCTTGCTTAATAACTTCTCTCTCACATAATGGTAATGGACCTCTATATGTTTAGTCCTAGCATGATAGATAGGATTAGCTGCAAGGTGAAGTGAGCTTGTGTTATCCCCAAAGATCAAAGGTGAGCCAGTATACAAACCCAATTCTGTATACAATAGCTTGATCCATATGGCTTCTTGAGTGGTATTTGCCAATCCTCTATACTCTGCCTCTATAGAAGATAAAGCAACAATAGGTTGCTTCTTTGAAGACCATGATATTGGTTTATCACTTGCAAATGAAATGTATCCAGAAGTGCTCCTCCTATCAAACTTGCATCCTGCCCAATCTGCATATGAATAAATCTTGATATCCAAATCTGAAGTGTAAGGGAAATACAAACCATGATTTTGTGTACCCTTTAGATACTTCAAGATTCACTTGGCAACCTCCATGTGAGGTGCCCTAGGCTTGTGTATAAACTGACTTAGCACACTAACTCCATATGCAATGTCTATCCTTGTTAAGGTAGCATAATTCAGGTTACCCACCATGCTTTGATAACCTCTAATGTCATTAAGTTCATCACCTTCATGTGCACTTAACTTTAGGTTTACCTCCATTGGAGTACTTGCAACTTTGGCATCCTGCAAATGAAACTTCTTCAACATATCCTGTATGTACTTTTTCTGAGTAATATAGATTCCAGAGTTAGTATAGACTAACTCGAGTCCAAGAAAGTACTTTAATAGACCAAGATCATTGATCTTGAACTCCTTCATCATCTAGTTTTTAATTTTTCTGATTCCCTTGACATCATTACCTGTAAGTATGATATCATCAACATATACACATAAGTATATTACCTCTTAATTACTTCTCTTGATGAATAGAGAAGTGTCTGCCTTGCTAATGACAAAACCTTGGTCTTGAAGGTATGTGGTCAATCTGTGATTCCATGCCCTAGGTGCCTGCTTGAATCCATAAAGAGCTTTCTTCAATTTGCACACATATGTTACCTTGTTTTGATCCTCATAGCCAGGAGGTTGTGACGTATATACCTCCTCTGAAATCCATCCATTCAAGAAAGCATTTTTGACATCCAATTGGTACATGTTCCAATTTTTTGATGCAGCCACACTTACCAACACTCTGATGGTTGGCATCTTGGCCACATGTGAGAATGTCTCTTCATAGTGAATGCCTTGGGTTTGTGCAAAACCCTTGGCTACCAATCTGGCTTTGTACCTGTTAATTGACCCATCACAATTTCTTTTGAGTTTATAGATCCATCTGGATCCTATTACCTTCATGGACTCTTTCTTTGGTACTAGTTCCCATGTGTCACTTTCCTTGAGTGCTTCAATCTCCTCATCCATAGCTTCTTTCCAATCTGTCTTGGTTATGGCTTCTTCATATGATCCTTGTTCTTCAATTGACAAATCTTTGGCAAGATAAACAGAGTGTTTAGTAACAAGAGAGGTATCATACCCATATCTGATATGTTTTTTGCTCTCCCTTTGTGATCTTCTAATTGATTGATTTGAAGATTCAGGTATGTCTTCAAGCTTCTTCATCTTGACTTTGCCCTTGGACTTCCATGCCTTGAACTCTTCAAGGTTCATAACATCTTCATCATTTGAAGTAGTGTCCTCATTTTGAATAGGTTTCTCCTTAGAAAGACTTGGAACCTCCTCTTCCAAATCATAGGGTAGTTTAAACTTCCTGCATTCATTCTCATACCAAGAATCATTTTCATCATAGACAACATCTCTACTCACCATGAATCCCTTATTGGAAGGATTGTAGAATCTGTATCTCTTCTGATTTAGATAATATCCAATGAAGATACACTTCTCAGCCTTAGGGTCTAGCTTACCTCTTATCTGAGAAGGAATGTGTACATATGCTACACATCCAAATATCCTGCAATGATCAAGTGAGGGTCTAGTGAGGGTCTCTTACCATGCCATGCTTCATAGGGTGTCATCCCATCAAGGGATTTAGATGGTAACCTGTTTATGAGATAAGTGGCAGTAGAAACACTCTCTGCCCATAGATAGTTAGGTAACTTTTGTTGGAGCAAGTCTATGACAAGCCTAAGTATTGGCTTGAGTCCCACAAAGTCATAGAAAAAGCCTTAAAATGAAGACTATGTAAAGTTCACTTGTGAACTACCTCTTGTAACTTTTGAAGAGTTTACTTAATGTAAAAGTAAGAGAATCTTAAGTGGTTGAGTCCACTTGATCAAGAATGGAAAGAGGAGCCACGAATTCGTGATTTGTGGTAGGTAGAGAATCAAATCAATCATTGATTGATTGGAGAGTGATTGAGGGAAGTTAGCCTCCCAAACTCAACTATAAATAGATGGCAGTTTTAGTCGTGGTTAGAGAGACCTATGTGAAGACCTCCAAGAGCTGAGCTTTATGCCATATCAAGGTGTGATTACAAGGCACACATATGTATCAGTAAGTCATTGTATTGTACAAGCAATATACTTTCATTTTCATGATTATTTGAGTTCATCTTTCCATGTTCTCGTGATGTGCACTACTCACTGCCATTACTTCAGTTTTTCTCAGTCAGCTTGCAGAGATTGTTTCTCTGCACTTGGTTCATCATTTTCAGTGATTTAACTTGGTAAAGTTAGCTCTATAAGGCTACTATATGCTCACAAATTTTCATGTCATTTGGATGTTGTAATCTTCAGTTATGTTCATTTTAAGTCAACAGGGTATGTTCATCTTCACTTCTCTGTCAGGTACCCGACTTTTTCAGTCATCTTGTCAGAGTCATTTCTCAGTGTTTACTCATCCAAATTCAGTGATTTTAAGCTTGTTGGATTCAGCTTACTGTCTAGTATAAGCATACAAATTTTCATGATCATTGGATTCTTAAATCTTGAGTTATGTTAATTTTTCTACTCACTGGTCTATTTCTGTAGCAGCCCGTGAAAATCGGGATGATGTCATCACTTGTTAAAAGTCATTCTCAGTGTGTGGTTTGTTATTTTTGATGAGATTACTCTCTAAAGTTAGCTCTTTAAGCTACCTAGCCTTCCCCAAGAGGAATTAATCTAATTGCTGCTGTGCTCAGAGAATTATGTAAAACACTGGACAGGTGTATTAACCAAGAATAGCAAGTTTTCACCTCTGAGCTAACTCCAACTTATCTGTTTTGATCTATCTTTTTGAGAGTGATCTTCCAAGGTACATAGGGTGTCTAATACATCCATTGGCAAGCTAAAAGGGCCCACCATCTACTCCTGGAGTTCATTTGGCTAGTGTAGAGCAAAGATTTTGCAACACCTCTTCATCTTCAACACATACCTATCCATCTCTTCACAGTGGTATCAGAGCAAGGTTGGACAACATGGCAGATGGATTTCCTTCATCAATTGACAAATTGGACAGAGGTAACTACTCAGCTTGGTCATTAAGAATGGAAGCTTATCTCCAAGGTAGAAGTTTATATGGTTATGTGGCTGGAGATGAAGTTATGCCAAGTTTCAGGAACAAAAGTCAACCAACACAAGAAGAGCAAGAAAGATTGAGCACATGGTGCTCCAAGGATGCACTTGCAAGGTCTTATCTCCTCAACTCTATCTCAGATTTTTTGTTGCCTCACATTAGAAGTTGTAAGACATCTCAGGAAGTGTGGGATGCACTTGAAGCTTTCTTTGCTTCAAGTACTAAAGCTAGGAAGCATCAACTATGGCTGGATTTCACAACTCTCAAGAAGGCTCCCAAACAAAATGTGACTGATTTTGTCACAAAGCTCAAGGACATAGCAGATCAGTTGGGAAGCATTGGAGAGGTAATAGATGAAGAGCAAATTGTAAGGCAGGTCATCAATGGCTTGAAGGCAGATGACAAGTGGGAAGCATTCACCACAGCTATGGATTTGTACATGGACATGCATGTACCTGATTTCAACACACTCATTGGACAATTACTTACTCAAGAGGCAAAGCTTATCAAAAATGGAGAAAGCTCTAAAGGTAATCAATCTTCAGCTTTATACACGGATAAAAGCAAGTCTAAAGATAACAAAGGAAAGGCAAAGAAAGTGGATGATGAAGCAGGTACATATCAAGCTAACTATGCAGGTAGAGGAAGACATGGCAGAGGTAGAGGAAGAGGAGGTAGACAAGGCAGGGGGAGATCCCAAGACTCCAACTCATGTTCTATTTGTGGATTAACTAATCATACAACTGAAAATTGCTTTAGGAATTCCAAGAATCAAAGAGGCAGAGGATACAATAGAGGAAGTTATGGCTACTCAAGAGGAAGGTTCAACAACTACCATGGCAACTACAACAACTACAATCATTCAAACTATCAAGGAGGCTACAAAGGAAGGAGAGACTACAATAACTACACAGAAGACTCAAACAAAGAGGATTCATTATTGATCATGAACATGGCTATGCCACAAGGTAAATCTGATGAGCATGTTTTCTACATAGATTCAGGTTGTTCAAATCATGTGGCAGGAAATGTGGCACTCCTATCAGATTTAGAAGATCCAAGGAATAAGCATGAGGTACAAACAGGAGATGATACAAAACATCCTGTGGAGAAAATAGGCAATGTCAAAGCACCTGATGGCAACATCAACCTACTCAGTAAGGTACTCTATGTCCCTACCATAACAAAGAATTTGATAAGTGTTGGGCAGATAGTAGAGAAAGGGTTGCAAGTCAGGTTCACAAAAGCAGGAGCATTTGTTGAAGATCCAAGTCAAGGATTCAGAAGAATTGCAAAAGGTGAAAAGACAGGTAGATTGTTCACATTTGAATTACAGGACACTAGAAACATTGCTCTCTTTAATTATGGTAGTCAGACACTCACAGAATTGGAAGTATGGCACAAAAGGTTAGCACATATTGGTGAAAGGTCATTAAAGCAAATCTGCAGGGACCAAAGTGTACTTGGACTTCCTAATTTGTCAAAACAACATATGATTTATAAGTGCAGTGCATGTCAATTTGGAAAGTCTCACAGGTTACCATTCATGAAGAAAGGTTATATGCATGGAGATCTCTTGGAGTTGGTTCATACAGATGTATGGGGACCAAGCAAGGAAGCTTCAATATCAGGATCAAGGTATTATGTTTCCTTTATTGATGATTGCAGCAGATGGACTATCCTATTCTTTATGAAACACAAAGATGAAGTTTTTTCATGTTTCAAAAGATATTTGGCTCTTGTGGAGAATCAAACAGGTAAATCACTAAAAAGGCTAAGGTCAGATGGAGGGGGAGAATACTTCTCCCATGAGTTTGATTCTTTTCTTCAAGAAAGAGGAATCAAAAGAGAGGTAACTACAAGGTACACTCCTGAGCAAAATGGAGTGGCAGAAAGGAGGAATAGGACAATTGTTGAAGCTGCAAGGTCTATGTTAAATGAAAAGCATTTACCTAATTACTTATGGGCTGAGGCTGTATCTACAGCCACTTACTTGATTAACAGGTTGCCTTCAAAATCCCTTGATGGGATGACTCCATATGAGGCTTGGAATGGAAGAAGACCAAGTTTAGATCATTGTAAAATTTTTGGATGTATTGCTTTTGCTCATGTTCCTTCACAGGTTAGAGGCAAGATGGATCCAAAAGCAGAAAGGTGTGTATTTATTGGATATGACAACAATCAAAAGGGCTACAGGTTATACAACCCTACCAACAAAGGATTCTTGGTAAGCAGAGATGTAGTTTTTGATGAGAACAATTCATGGTATGAAGATTCATGCAGGAAGGTCAATTTACCATATGATCTTGAAGAAGATTTTCCAAAGCTTGGTAGAGAACAATCAAAGATTGAAGAACAAGACACCTCAGAGGATGATGAAGAATGTCAGATGGAAAAGATCAAAGCATGGAAGTCTAAAGGTAAAGCAAAATTGCAGGAACTTGGACATGAGGCAGAATCATCAAATCATGGCCTAAGAAGATCTATGAGGGAAAAGAAAAAACCAGAAAGGTATGGGTTTGACACCTCATTAGTAACTAAACATTCTATCTACATAGCACAGGACATAAACCAAGAGGAGCCATCATCATTTGAAGAGGCCAAAGCAAAAACAGAATGGAAGCATGCAATGAAGGAAGAGATTGAAGCACTTGAGGAAAACAACACTTGGGATTTGGTGCCCAAGACTTCATCCATGAAGGTAATAGGCTCAAGATGGGTCTATAAACTCAAGAAAAATTCTGATGGTTCAATTAACAGGTATAAGGCAAGGCTTGTGGCAAAAGGCTTTGCACAAACTCAGGGAATTGATTCTGAGGAGACTTTCTCTCCTGTGGCAAAGATGCCTACTATTAGGTTTTTGCTTAGTATTGCCTCTTCCAAGAATTGGAAGATACTTCAACTAGATGTAAAGAATGCATTTTTGAATGGTTGGATAACAGAAGAGGTATATATGGCACAACCACCTGGTTTTGAGAATCAAGTTTATCCTGATTATGTGTGTAAACTTAACAAAGCATTGTATGGTCTCAAGCAAGCTCCAAGAGCTTGGAATTTCAGGCTTGTTTCATTCTTGCAGGACAAAGGCTTTCAACCAAGCAAAGCAGATCCTTCACTCTTTATTAAAAAGAGTAATTCTGAGGTCATCTACCTATGTGTATATGTAGATGATATTATATTGACAGGAAATGATGCAGATGGTATGAAGAAGATCAAAGATCAGATGAGAGAAGAGTTCAAGATAAGTGATTTGGGTTCACTTACCTACTTCCTAGGTTTGGAAGTTGTCTACAAAGATCATGGTTTGTTTCTCACTCAAAGAAAGTACATTAAGGACATGTTGGCAAAATTCAAGATGCAAGATTGTAAGATTGCAGGTACTCCAATGGAGGTTAATCACAAATTGAGCTCACATGAAGGTGAACTCATAGAGGACATCACATCATATCAAAGTCTAGTGGGTAGTCTCAACTATGCCACATTGACAAGAGTAGATATATGTTACAGTGTGAGTGTGCTAAGCCAATTTATGCACACACCAAGGAAACCACATATGGATGCTGCCAAAAGGATACTCAAATATCTCAAAGGAACCATAAATGAAGGACTTTACTATCCTTATGTATGTGATTTAGGTTTGAAGCTATTTTCTGATGCAGATTGGGCTGGCTCCAAGGAAGATAGAAGGAGCACTTCAGGTTATCTTACCTTTGCAGGTTCAAAGCTTATTTCATGGTCATCCAAGAAGCAACCCACAGTTGCTCTCTCTTCTACTGAAGCTGAATATAGAGGTCTTGCTATAGCTACACAAGAAGCTATGTGGATGAAGACATTATTCAAAGATCTTGGATTGGAGTTTGGAACTCCAACTATTTTTGGTGACAATATGAGTTCTATTCATTTGGCTGCTAATCCTATTTTTCATGCAAGGACTAAACATATTGAAGTTCATTATCACTATGTACGAGAGAAGGTTCTAAGCAAAGAGATTCAAATATCATATGTGTCCACTCATCAACAATGTGCAGATATTCTAACCAAAGCATTGGATGGTACAAAGCTTTGCAAATTCAAGGATATGATTGGTTTGCAGGTAATCTTGGAAGATTGAAGACCTCAAGCATACTTGGCTTGAGGGGGAGCTGTTGGAGCAAGTCTATGACAAGCCTAAGTATTGGCTTGAGTCCCACAAAGTCATAGAAAAAGCCTTAAAATGAAGACTATGTAAAGTTCACTTGTGAACTACCTCTTGTAACTTTTGAAGAGTTTACTTAATGTAAAAGTAAGAGAATCTTAAGTGGTTGAGTCCACTTGATCAAGAATGGAAAGAGGAGCCACGAATTCGTGATTTGTGGTAGGTAGAGAATCAAATCAATCATTGATTGATTGGAGAGTGATTGAGGGAAGTTAGCCTCCCAAACTCAACTATAAATAGATGGCAGTTTTAGTCGTGGTTAGAGAGACCTATGTGAAGACCTCCAAGAGCTGAGCTTTATGCCATATCAAGGTGTGATTACAAGGCACACATATGTATCAGTAAGTCATTGTATTGTACAAGCAATATACTTTCATTTTCATGATTATTTGAGTTCATCTTTCCATGTTCTCGTGATGTGCACTACTCACTGCCATTACTTCAGTTTTTCTCAGTCAGCTTGCAGAGATTGTTTCTCTGCACTTGGTTCATCATTTTCAGTGATTTAACTTGGTAAAGTTAGCTCTATAAGGCTACTATATGCTCACAAATTTTCATGTCATTTGGATGTTGTAATCTTCAGTTATGTTCATTTGAAGTCAACAGGGTATGTTCATCTTCACTTCTCTGTCAGGTACCCGACTTTTTCAGTCATCTTGTCAGAGTCATTTCTCAGTGTTTACTCATCCAAATTCAGTGATTTTAAGCTTGTTGGATTCAGCTTACTGTCTAGTATAAGCATACAAATTTTCATGATCATTGGATTCTTAAATCTTGAGTTATGTTAATTTTGCTACTCACTGGTCTATTTCTGTAGCAGCCCGGGAAAATCGGGATGATGTCATCACTTGTTAAAAGTCATTCTCAGTGTGTGGTTTGTTATTTTTGATGAGATTACTCTCTAAAGTTAGCTCTTTAAGCTACCTAGCCTTCCCCAAGAGGAATTAATCTAATTGCTGCTGTGCTCAGAGAATTATGTAAAACACTGGACAGGTGTATTAACCAAGAATAGCAAGTTTTCACCTCTGAGCTAACTCCAACTTATCTGTTTTGATCTATCTTTTTGAGAGTGATCTTCCAAGGTACATAGGGTGTCTAATACATCCATTGGCAAGCTAAAAGGGCCCACCATCTACTCCTGGAGTTCATTTGGCTAGTGTAGAGCAAAGATTTTGCAACACCTCTTCATCTTCAACACATACCTATCCATCTCTTCACAACTTTTCCTCATTCAACATAGACCTAGCTGATTCAACAATCAACCTATTTCTTCTCTTAGCTACCCCATTCTGTTCAGGAGTATACCTTGTGGTGATTTCTCTCTTAATGCCTCTGTCCTGCAAGAAGTCTTCAAACTCATTGGAGAAGTACTCACCTCCTCCATCTGACCTTAGTCTGTTTAGATTCTTCCCTGTCTAATTCTCAACAAGTGCAAGATATTTATTAAAGCAATTAAACACTTCATCCTTGTGCTTTATGAAGTAAAATACAGTCCACCTGCTATAATCATGAATAAAAGATACATAGTACCTTGATCCTGAGATTGAGGGGTCTTTTCTTGGTCCCCATACATCTGTATGGACAAGCTCTAGGTAGTCCTCATGCATGTAGCCTTTCCTTGAGAAGGGTAACCTACGAGACTTCCCAAATTGACAAGCACTACATTTATATATCATGTGTTGTTTGGAAACATTGGGTATTCCAATTACACATTGATCCCTGCATATCTGTTTCAAAGTTCTTTCTCCTACATGCCCTAATCTTTTATGCCAAATCTTAAGCTCTGAAAGTGTTTCATCTTTATAACTGTATAGTGCAATATTCTTTGTGTCTTCTAGCTCAAAAGTAAAAAGTTTACCTGATTTTTCTCCTTTTGCTATTCTCTTGAACCCATGCCTTGGATCCTCCACCAATGCTCCAAATTGGTTGAGTCTAACCTGCAAACCTTTCTCCACAATCTGTCCAACACTCATCAAATTTTTGGTAACGGTTGGTACATAGAGTACCCTACTCAACAAGTTTTGATTTCCATCACAAGTCTTAACATTTCCAACTTTAACTACTGAGTGCTTGGTATCATCACCTGTTTGTACTTGATGCTTACCTTTTGGTTCCTCAAGATGAGAGAGTAGTGCTACATTGCTAGCCACATGATTTGAGCATCTTGAGTCAATGTAGAATAGGTGGTCATCATTTGTACCTGTTTTTGAAGTCATGTTCATGATCAGAAGAGAATCATCTTGCTTTTCTGTATAGTTGTTGTAGTCCTTTCTGGATTTGAATCCTCCTTGGTAGTTGACATTGTAGTTGTTGTTGTAGTTGTTATTGTAGTTATTGTTGTATCCTTGATGATGGTTAAATCTGCCTCTTGATTGTGAGTATCCACCTCTTTGATATCCTCTTCCTCTCTGATTCTTGTAATTCGTGAAACACTCATCTGTAGTATGATTTGATAAAACAAAAATGTTGCATGGTGAGGAGTTATAGGATCTCCCCCTACCTTGCTTGCCTCCTCTGCCCCTTACTCTTTATGATCTACCTCTCCCTGCATAGTTGGCTTGCGAGGTAGTGCCTTCATCTTCTCCTTTCTTGTTCTTGCCTTTATCTTTAGACTTACTTTTATCAGTGTATAGGGCAGAAGAGCTACTACCTTTGGATGTATCTCCATTCTTGTTGAGCTTGGCTTCATGAGTGAATAATTGCCTCATGAGAGTGGTAAGGTCTGGAATCTGCATGTCCATGTAAAGGTCCATGGCAGTGGTGAAGCTTTCCCATTTGTCATCAGCTTTAATCCCATTGATAACTTGCCTTACAATATGCTCTTCTTCAATCTCTTCTCCTATGCTTGCTAACTGATCTGCTACATCTTTAATCTTGGTCACAAAATCTGAAATAGCCTGCTTAGGTTGCTTCCCTAGTGTGGTGAATTCAATCCATAATTGATTTTTCCTGGCCCTTGTGTTGGAAGAAAAGTAGGATGACAAGGTTTCCCAAGTCTCTTGGGATGTCTTACAGTTTCTAATATGTGGAAAACGAAAATCAGAGATGGAATTGAGTAAGTAAGACCTTGCTAATGCATCCATGGCACACCATGTGTTGAGCTTTTCATGTTCTTCCTTTGTTGGAAATCCTCTTGTTTTGAATGAGGGCAATTCCTCATCTCCTGAGATGTATCCATAAAGACCCCTTCCTTGTAGGTATGTCTTCATCCTTAGAGACCATGCCTGATAGTTGTTCCTGTCTAATTTATCAATAAATAAAGGAAAACCATCTCCCATTTTACCTTAACTTGCTCTGATACCACCGTTGGGAATGATGGATGGACACTCTAAGAGATTGAGTAGGTACTGCCAAATCCTACTTTGTACCAGCCCTTTGAATCTTCAGAGTTGATAAGTGGACCTCCTTAGCTTTCCAATGACACCATAAAATGGCCTATGTACTTTGGAAATGATGTATGTAAAGATTGAATCAAAACATACAACTTTGAACTTCAAGCTTCAGAGAAAACCTTCTATTTTTGACTTGACACCTGCTAGAGCTTTTGCTCAGTATGACCACTAGAGTAGGAATCGGAAAAATTACTTTTAGGGGTATCTAATTATCGTAGCAAGCTAACTATTCCAAGTGGAATGATATAAAAAGATTAACTATGCTCAGAGGAATCAATTTAGCAAGTAAACTTTTACAATGCCATTGGCATGAAGATCATTGCCTATGGTGTAGATAGGTGTGGGCTAGAGTGTATGCCTCACACACACTCAGAAATGATAGAGATGAGCTCGGGATGTGAGTCTTCTACCCGCGACTTTTTGAGTTGACCTTTTATAGTGATTTAGTTCAAAGTATACAATGCCATTGGCATGAAGATCATTGTTTAATGGTGCAGATATCAAGTATACAATGCCATTGGCATGAAGATCATTGCCTAATGGTGTAGATAGGTGTGGGCTAGAGTGTAGGCCTCACACACACTCAAAAATGACAGAGATGAGCTCGGGATGTGAGTCTTCTACCCGCGACTTTTTGAGTTGACCTTTTATAGTGATTTAGTTCAAAGTTTGAATTTGAATTCAAACTTTGGCTCTCTTTAATCAAGCTCATACATCCTAGGAGATATTCCATCTACTTGATTGATGCTTTAAAACTAATAAAGTTCACGAGATTTCCTTGGTAGGTATTTACAAAGATTCCAAAGTCAAAATTGACTTTTACAAAGAGATAAAGTGGTAATTAACCACTAGCATTTGTTCCTATGCTTCTCCATATGTGTATGGACTTCAAGGTATCCTTCAAGCCAAATGTGTAGGCTTGTGACTTGCACCAACAATCTTGGGTACGTTAGCCTCAACCATTCTCACTTGATTAAAGCCACCATATCCATCTAGGAATCAATACATTTCTCTTCTAGTGACATCATCTAACATTCTGTCTAGGAATGGTGACGGAAATGGGTCAAGAATAGTTGTTGCATTTAGCTTCTTACAGTCTACACAGATATGGAGATGTTTATCCTTTTTAGGTACAATATTAATAAGTGAAATCCACTCAACATGTTCTAGTAGAACAATGAATCCCACATGGAGTAATCTTTCTATGTCGTCCTTGATATGCTCAGCATAATAATGGTTCATCCTATAACTTTGTTGCTTCACGAGACCGGCATCCGGTTTCATTACAACCTAGTGTTGATAGATCCCTAGGTCTAATCCTTTCATATCTCAATAATCCCATGAAAAAACAACTATAAAATCCTTTTATAAGAGTCCAACATTCACACTAAAAGGTATTATCCAGGTTGGCTTTCATTTTGATAGGTCATGGATTGGTTTCGTCTCCAAGATGACAAGTCAATAGTTGATCTTCTAGTACATAAAATTATCAACTAGTGGTAGGATAATGCTCAAAATAAAAGGGGTGCCTAAAATGTAGAGAATCTACTAGCTTCTACGCTTCATTTACAAATTCACCCACAAGGGGTTGTACCCTATAGGTTTCCCAAGACCATCGGTCTAGCACCTGTTGTAAATCCACAGTCCCTAGGGAAACTGCCACCAAGTTCGGTGTTGACATCGGACACCGAACTAGTACAAGATGTTACCGGGTAGGATTTTGGTATATTATGTAGATCAAAAAGAAGAAAATGCTATGATGCTGAATGACTACTGCTTGCTACAACCTTTCCTCCAGACATAACACCATCAGCAGTACTCTAGGCAAACTCAAACTTTCTATGGTTGGAAGTTGTGTCTACAAAAAAGGGTATGTATCTAACTCATTGGAAATATATGAAGGATATGCTAGCCAAGTTCAAGATGGAAAATGGAAAATTTCCACGTACAACTATGGAGAAAAGACTCAAAGCTAAGTGTTGATCAAGGAGAGCCAATTGAAGGCATAAAAAAGTATTGAAGCTTAGTTGAAATTTTGAATTATGTAACAATAGGGTGAATATTTTTTATATTCTAAGTGTGCTTAATCAATTCATACAAACTCCTAGGAAACCACACATGGGAACAGATAAGAGGATAATCAAGTACATGAAGGGAATCATAAATGAAGGTCTATTTTTGATATACCTCTGATATAGACATAAAGCTTTTTTGCGATTTAGATTTGATAGGTTCAATAATTATAAGAGAAGTACTTCAGCTTATATTAATTCTACAGGTACAAATCTCATTTTATGGTCATCCAATAAGAAACCCACTCTTTTTGTTTCCTCCCTAGAAGCTAAATATAGAGGTTTCACAAATGCAACTCAAGAAGCCATGTGGATGAATACTTTGTACTCAGATTTGGGTATCACATATTCTACTCGTAACATCTATGGAGATAATATAAGATCACTTTACCTTGTTGAGAATCTCATTTATCATGCAAGGACCAAACACATTGAGGCCCATTATCATATGCTAGGGATTAAATAATAAACAATGAAATCGAACTCTCATATGTATTCACTTAACAACAATGTGTAGATATTATGAACAAATCATTGGTTGGAGTGAAATTAAAAAGGTTCAGACCTTTACTTGTACACAAAATGTTGAAGGATGGAAGAATTAAGCATCTTAGGCTTGAGGGGGAGTTCATGGTGCATTAAGAAAACCTTAGTGCTTGACCAATGGACATACAATTTCTCTTGACATTTGATGCTTAATACTATACATAGGTCATTATGCAATGTATGAAGTTCTAAGGTTAGTATCAACTTTTAACTTAGTTAAATGAAGCTGAGAAGATTCGAGAGAATCTTAATGGATCTATTTGAATCCAAAAGCCATGCATTCATTTTAATGCAAAAATTAAAGTCACTCCTTGAACGTTTGGGCCACTTTTACCTGGAACCTTTAAATAGTCATGAAGCAAAACGTATGTATACACTACACACTTTAGTCGTGCATATGAGAGGTTATATGAGGTGATCATCAAATCATTTGGAATGATCTATTTCTTGAATCAAAGCTATAGACATCCCTCACTCTCTCATTGTGTCATATTTCATACATGTATACTTCATTTTCTTTTTTACATGTAACTCTATTCATTCTCATACTACATTGAGTAAAGTCTGTCAATTTCTCTAAGTGTTTTTGCTATATGGTTGTATGAATTATCCAATATGTATATATTTTTGTGATAAGAATTAAAAAAAAGTCTCATAATTACTGAATCCATATATCTTGAGTTATGGGTAAATCAAGATGACTATATACATGTATAATCTTCTTCTTCACTGTCACATAGTGAATACACTTCACTTGAGGAAGAGTTTCTTATAGAACAACCTGAGAATGAAACTCAAACCTCAAAAAAAATTTAGAATACCATAGTGGAAACCCAATGACACTAAAATCATAGATCATGGATACATATGGAAGTAGAAAGATTGATTACAACATATAGCTACAAAGCTCTCGCAAATTCTGCACATAAAGAGATGGATATGAATTATTATAGTTTAGTGTTTTTCATATTCCTCGAAGATTACTCAAATAATGGATTGGAGACATGTTGAGCACAATTTATAGTATATTATCTATCGAATGAGTAAAAAATAACATAAATTGGATTCTTATGGAAGACAAACAATGTTGAGAACACATGAGTAAAGAGTTTCGACACTCCCTGTGAACAGATACACGTGTGCCCACTCAAAACAACCAAAAGAGAATGCAAGAGGCTCGCTTAAGCAAGGGTCTTTCCGTGTAAAAATCTAGAACACTATAGGGGTCATCCAAAATCAAGAAAACACATGATATTTCCCATTTGGAGCCAAAGGAGCATATATATACAAGTGCAAAAGTGAGATGTTCTTTTCCTAGAAGTTAGGAATCACACCTAATCGTGATTGGAAATAGATGAGGTGAATGAGGGGCATTCAACAATTTTTTAGTGAAGGAATATTATGGATTTCCTTGTCTTTTAGGTCTTCACTTGTAGCCAATGCGATTTAGCCAAACGCTTTCTCCTTTGAGCAATGAAATTAATCCAAAGTGCTTTTGAACTTGGTAAGCTTTGTAAAATCCAATTCTTTAAAGCACATATCTGCACATTAGTATTTGGTACTGATATGATGGATGTTTAGTTCTTTTTCTTGCACCTTCTTCCTCATAAATGATAGTGAAGTTCAATTTGTTTGCTTCTAGCATGAGACATGGGGTTTGTAGCTACGTATACACTACTCATAATATCAGAATACATAGGTGTCTCCTTGTCCTACAAATTTAAGTCTTGAAATAGCTGCTTTAGGCACATTATGTCGTGTATAACTTGATGGAAACATGTATACTCAATTTTGGTTGACACCAAATTGATTGTGGGTTGTTTCTTTGGGCTCCAGAAGATGAGCTTCTTCCCTAACATAATGCCATAGCCAATTCTAATTCTCTATAAACCTTTGAACTAGCCTAGTCAGCATGAGAGAATCATTTGACCTACAAATCACTTTTAGAAGGATAATATAAACCTTCATTAATAGTGCCTTTGAGATATTTTAGCTCTCTTTTAAGCGAAAGAAGATGTGGCTCTCTAGGAGCTTGCATGAATGGAAAAAGGACTCCCATTACATATGACAAGTCGGGTCTTAGAATTATGGCATATATCAATGAGCCCATTATGGATATATAAATTGAAAGGTTTTACACTTCATCTCCTTCCATTAAGTTAAGCTTGACATTGACTTTGATAAGATATGTCAATGGATATGTAAGCCTCTCTATTGGATACATTGGCCTTTCTAATTTCCTTTCATCTCATTCTTTTTGGGAGGAATCCTCTTTGTCTTGGAGTTTTGATGATAGCATTTTTTTTTCTCCCTTTTGAAATGCACGATCTTCATCTACATTGTCCACATCCATCCACACCTATGACTTATCATCTTCAAAGACCTTTTCTTTACCTTTGAGGTTTCCATTTCAAGGTGTTGAGCTTGATGAGACGTCATCCATCTTTTAGTCTTGAGGACTACTCAACTCTATACATTTTCATACCTCTTCCTTTTCATGGCTACTGCTTGCTTTAATTTCACCCTCAAATAACATATGTTCCAAAGGTACATACCATGGTAATTCTTCCTCAAACTTGATATCATTTTCAATCTTGAAGTAGACTTTCCTAGATGACATGCTTCACACCACTACTTCAAAATTTATAATTTGAAACTTGCTAATCCCTACACATAATTACTTTTTCTCCATATACTTCATCCTTTGGATATTAATACTCCTCATCCTCTTGTGCCAAAGATCGATCTTCACAATCCTTTTATTTGCAAATAAGAAATAGACTTTATGATTAGGATTTTGATTTACATCAAGTGTGAGGATACTTCTTTATTTCCTCTTGGAATCACATTTTAGCCATATTTGGGGTTATCCAACAACTTCGCTTTGATTTATCTTTGCATGATAGCGATTTTCCACCGTTTGTCCCATTGATAGAAGGTTCTTTGTGACAATGGGTAGATGCAACACATCCTTCAAACACTTTGCCCATTGTAATCCATCGAATATAACATGACCTATGTGTGTGATAGTCTAAGGGGTTCCATCACATATTTCCACATGCCCCTTTGTTGATGGAAATTTCATATTGGAGAAGAAGTCCTTTTTGTAGCTCATGCGATTACTGCATCCATTGTCTATGTACCATCTATTTTCCACAAGGTTTATACTATATCATATTTGGATCCAAGCTAGGATGATTTATTTATCATTGTTTGGGGAAGTAGATGCATAGTTACCTTGTCGTGTATATGAGTTGAATCTTTGATTGTTGCCTCCTTCTGATATCAATCCCATGTGTAATATCCATACTTTGCACATATGTAGCAACCACTTAAATTACGTCCATGCATAGATTGGTTTTGTCTTCCTCCTCTTCCTCTATTTCTTCCCCTTCCTCTTTTTGATGAAGAATTGTATCCTAGCTTTTGTCTTTTCTCTTGACCTTGTCCTCTTTCGTGTGTTCCTCTACCTCTTTCTTTGCCCTTCCTTTACTTGCATAAAACACATGTGCCTCATTGCCCCTTGATTCACTACCTCCAATGTTCATCACCTTTCTGACCATCAAGTGCACAAGTTTCTAAAAATCTTGAAGGTTGTCTCTCACATAAAACAACGGGGTGAATGCTTTCTATTTTTCATCGTTCCTCAATCGATCGAGGGTATAAACTACAAGTTCATCATCATCAATATGACAGCTAATGGAAACCTAATGCATCCCAAAATCGTTTACTTTCAAAATGAAATAATCGATATTGTTTCTTGGTGATTTCCTTACGTTGTTGAGCTTATTCTTTAATTATATCTCCCTGACTTTTGTGGATGTAGAGTAAAGCCGCTCCAAGGTTTCCCATACCTTAATCAATGTATCTAATTCCTATATGTGTCCAATCATTGCAGTGCTAATGTGTTGTGAGAGAATGAAGACTACTCTCTTGTCCCTTGCATTCCGCTCTCTAGATTCCCTTTACTAATCATTACTAGGTTTATTTCCTAATCTAGGCTTTCAACATGATCGAGTTATCGATCCCCACAAGCCTTTGCCCATAAGGAAGCTTGACATCCTAAACTTTCATGGGTGGTAGTTGTTTTTTTCAAGCTTCTCCATTTTTGTGTTGAGCTTAGCCATGGTGATATCCTCGTACTTTGGGATGCTTTCTAAGTGACCTTGCAAGTGACATTAGTGATGTAAGTATTGACGACTTACCTTTGGACTCCAAACACTTCAAACCACATGACGTAGCCTTGTCGTGTCTTCAAAAAACAACTCCCTCTTGATGGTTGAACTTGTGCAATGTTGCGATGTAGCTTCCTTCTTGCTCAAATAGCTCCATGGGCTCCTCGTCCTTTCCTTACGCCCCTCGTGATCAATTTGATGGTCTGATACCATAGATGAGGGATTTATCTCAACCACAATGCAAGGATATGACATCAATGACCTCCACAAGTAGACTTCTCGACACCTCTACAAGTCAAAATGCCTCTTCCTTTTGAAAAGATTTCAAGTGAGCTTTTGTATACTTAATTTAAAATAGAGGAGCTTTCAAGAAAAAAAAATCACAGTTGTCTACACTAAGAGAAACAATCCCTACAACTAGGCTAGTTCAATGTATGCAAGTTCTAGTCACACAGTGACCACCCTTCACTCTCGCAAGATTTTTCCCAATAATTACCAAAGAATAAATCTAAAAATTCCCAAAGCTTAGACCACTCTTATTACTTCCCAATGATACCAAAATCACAATGAAAAATGTAGAAGCAAAGCTTACAACTTAGACCTAGATAGCTTTCACAAAGCCTTCATAGATATATATCACTACAATTGAATATTATGCATATTTTTGACACCATATTTAGAGAATGCGCCCAGAACATGGTGATAACAATAAATATCTATCCATTGAGTCAAAGGTCACAGAAAACTGATTCCCAATGAAGGAGAAACAATGCTGACAACTCATAGGTAGAGAGTTCCATTACTACCTATGCACACGAAGAGGTATGGCTACTCAAAATCTATAATAGAACAAAAAAGGGGCTTGCTTGATAACACTCCACCACACTAAGAAGGAGTAGTAAAAGCCAGCAGGCATCATAGATTTCCCATTTGGAGCAAAAATAACATATTTATCTACAAGTGCAAAAGTGAGATGCTCTTTCTTAATGATTCAGGAATCAAACGTACCTTTGATTGGAAATAGATGTGATGAATGAAGGTGTCTCAACACCTTTTTGGTGAATGAATCTTGTGGAATTTCTTTTTCCGTTATTGAACTTTTTCCATTGACATGTACCCAAAGTCTCTCCACTTGAAGACAATTAAGTTAATCCAAAATTCTGGTAAGGTTGGACGTTGGTTTTATACACCAAATGAATCTTTCGTTTCTATGGATTACGTTTTTCTTGCACCAAGAATATATTATTATGATTTTTCAACACAATTAAGCAAAGAAATGCATTGCCCTTATTCATTTCAAACATTCTTAGTACAAAGGGAAATACACATGCAACTACATGCATGCAAGGACATGTAACTACATGCATCAAAATTCATTCACGCACATGCATACGAAAGAAACTACATTTTGGTATTCACATACACCATCCATGTACCTACGTGGAGGGAAAAGAGGTATTGAATAAAGTGGTATTTTCCAAGTATTATCATTACAAGAGATGGATATAAAAACGATATGATGGAGTTGATGGAAGAACTCTAAAGATTTTAAAAATATATTCTAAATATTTAATATTCTTAGAGTTTTTTTAGGATATTTGCCACATAAAATGTGTGAGTATTTAAGGTCATGGTTCTTGATTTAAGTATTCCATAAGATAAAGCTTATAATTAATTTTGTAATAATTTACAAGGAGTTGCAAGGTTTACTTTAAGAGTTCAAAGTACTTCAAGAGAAAAATTTGGAGAAAAATCCAAAGATGAAAATAGACCATATACATTGGTCTTGCATTCATTATTGAAATTTCTTTTGACACTTTTTACCAAAGAATGCTAGAATTGTGGAAATGGTTGATTTTAAAGATAAAATAATTAAAGCTTATATAATGAAGACTTATGGAAATATTTTTATTAAGTATTCCAAAAGATAAAACCTTGTTAGTTCTACTTCAAGATCTTTAGACATAGTCCTCTAAGTAATTAGAATCCAACGAGTTACCTTGAATAAGTATCATCCATAATTTAGCATTCGAAGGAATATATCACAGATAAATACTAAAAATACTCAACATTCAATATTCCTAAAATCCAAAGTACTATACCATTGGATAGGATAAAGATGTTCAAACATTAGTTCTTTTGGACAAGGTGCACCTCAAGAGAAGAAGAAAGTATTAGCTTTTATCATGTTAAAGAAAGCATACACTAATCCAAAGTATCATTTTTAGTTAGTTTAATCCATGAGGAATCAAAAAAAAAATCCTAAAATCATGAAACGTGAGTGCAAGGAAATAAAAAATTTAATCTTCTTAATACAAACATTCATAGGTCTTTGAGATAGACATGAATCTTAAGTATAAATGAGATTCATAAAATTCAAGGTATAATCTGTGCCTTGATTTTCAAGGATAAAATGAACATCGAATAAGAATATATTTTGTAGAAGCTATTCTCAAAGCTTGATCCCTGAAATATTTCATGTATTAGGAAACTATCATTTCTTGTTAAGAATCAAGAACAATCTTAAAGGATACAGAAGAAGGATCTCTCTTCATAAAAGGATATTGTACATCTATTCATAAGCACAATGGCATAAACAAAGCATGACTCTTGCTCTTTAAACATATTTGAAAAGATGCTTCCTTTCTTGGCTACACAAAGATGTTTAATATTGACAAGAAGAAAAGATGGATTGACCAATGAATATAACCTTTGTTTCAAAGTCACGAAAAGGATGTAAACTAATTAGATCATAGAGGGTGAATGAAAGATCAATTACAAAATACTGTGATAGTATGGGAAACCATATCCTTTAGTTTGGCACTAAAAAAGTGATCATAAATCACACATAAGTTTGACTATTGTCCAAAAGTCTAGAATTTGTTCCAAGGATCATTGAACTTGGTGCAAATAATTCAAATTCAATTTCTTTTCTCATGTTTTTATTACTTCAAAGTAGTCAGGTCTCAAGAAATTGAAGAATAGAATTTTCAATAGTGAGAAAGATTAATTACTTGATCTATCTAGAAATAAATTAGTTCCCAAGAACCCTAAACCATTGATAGTGGTACAAAAGTCTTATGATGGACTAAAAACACAGAGGTGTATCAATCTTCAAGATACTTATTATTGGAATGTGAAAAGTATTATTGGATTCTTAGACTTGATTTGAGGAAAATGTCTCTTAGAAAATCCCTAGGGTGAGCCAATGAGCTTTTAAGATAGACAAAGACATCTTCACATAAAGACTAACTCTTTATCATTTTCAAATCATCCTTGCAATTGGAGCTATTATACCTTATGCAAATGTACTAGCAATAAGATTAATGAGAAAAGAGAGTTACCTCTTAAATCATAAAATCTTGATTAGGATTGCGTTTTGGAATCATATTTCTCCAAAGTAAGACATAAACACGTACAATGGTGTACATACATGGTAGATCTTTGTCTTAAAACTTATTTACAATTATTATTATGTGTAAGAAGACAATATAACACCTTATTATTAGATCTCAAAATTGGCACCAACAAATGATAGATATAACACAGAGGTGTATCAATCTTGAAGATAATCTTAGCTTTTGAATTTGACAAGCATTATTGGATGCTTATATTTTATTTGAGGGGAACGTCTAAGCCAATTAGCGTTTACGATAGTCAAAGAGATCTTACATAAAGACTAAGTCTTTATCATTCACTTGATCCTTGCAGTTGGAGCTATTATAACTTCTCCTAACGTACTGGCAATAAGATTCGTGAGAAACGAGAGTTACCTCTTAAATCATAGAGTCCTAATTGGTTGAGTTTCGGAGTCATATTTCTCCAAAGTAAGACATAAAGACGTACAAGGGTCTAGGCGTAAAAAGTTATTTGCAATAGCTATTAGGTGTAAAAAACATAATATAACACCACATTATTAGATCTCAAAATTGGCACCAAAAAGGGCTACACAAAGGATCATTATATATGATAAAGAGAGCCTTCAAAAGACATATAAACAAGAGAAACAACAGGATGTACTTTTGTGGATTGAAGAAAGTATAAACTGATATGGTACACTCAAATGTTAACTCCCTTTGATAAATTTTCTTTCATGGCTAGAAAGAAAACACCTTTATGATCCATAGGAAGAATCAATCAAGTTATCCTTTTATTTTTAGAGTTCAAGATATGCAAAAGCACATTAATAACACAATAAAGAAGAACAAGAAATCTATGGCATAACACAATAGAAAATGTATTACCAAGTCAATGTACATAGTTGACCCATGAGAGTTATAGGTGTATATAGAAGGTAGATGGGAAAAAATCCTAAAGAGGGATCACATGAATCAACCAAAAAGGAATCTTGGCCACACGCACTTAATAGCCATTGTGCAAGCTACCTTATACTTAACCTCACACTGGAAGGGTCCACAAGGGGATGCTTCTTGCTCAACCAAGACATGCATGAGCTACCCACGATGGGAAATCCAATCATAGACAAACCCATTATGAGTCTAAAAAATCACCTAAATCTAGTAGTAATGATCCCCCTTGGGATGAACAATCCAAGTAGCGGTTTACCACCCATGTAATGAAAGATTTTCCTTACATATTACCAATTCTTCACACTTGGAACATGCATAAACCGGCTTAGCTAGGAGATAGTGAGCTGAATATGAGGAACTATAATGCGTAAGAAATCAAGCATCCATCATCTCATTAATAGAGAAAAACATCATAAACCTCTCTAGCATCATGAAGACTCACATGTAAACCTATTTCTATGCGAATGGCAATAGGTTTGCAATCTTCAAGGCCATAAGAGTGCAATAATGTGTGAGTACGTTTTGTTTGACACAAATCTATTCCCATATCATCCTTGCATAAATTGAAAGCACAAATAACGATGCAAACAACCCAAATCTAAGTTGTCAAAACAGTCATGCAAATCAGCAATTTGTTCTTCATTAGGACATCATCTACACACTTAATATATGAGGTGCTCTTAATTGGACTATTCACAAAACCATGTGCAAGTAAGTAGGCAAGTATTTTTGCATACCAAACACGTGGTTGTTTCTTATATCTCACTCATTTTGATAAATGTTGAGGTTAGTGGGTTGGAATTGATATCTAAATTAAACATCCCAAATAGATGTTCTCTGTAGAACCCATTCAATCTTTAAATATTCTAATTCTTAGTTGATCTATCCATTTGCGTTTTCTTCAAATTTAATATCACAATTCCGATAAATTTCATAAAGGTTAGAATACGGTTGAAAGGAAAAGTTTAGGATTTGCTCATAATATTGGCAATTCCGAAGATTTTAAAGCTAAATCTTTGAGAAAAGTGTCCTTCGTAAGAAAAGTTCATAATTCGTTTTTTTCTTTTTGGTCTTCATGATTTTTACGTTGACGAAAATTATATGGAACGACTCAACCCATATCCTATCCATTACTTTTAATCTCAATTGGAAAAAGTAGTCCTTCAATTTGGTGAAAATTTAACCAGCCTAGGATTCTACTACTTCCATTCCTCTATGTTCTTGACACACCTTCTGATATTTGTGGATGTGACATTGGAGTCACCTTTGGGCTTTACAGGAAATGCTAAGGAGAAGCACTGAGATTTTGTTTGTATTAATTTTTTTACTCAGATATTATAATTTCAAAAATTAAAAGTTCATAAAGTTCTTGTATTGGATTTTCTCTTACAAGAACCATGTTAATTGCTCTTAATCTATGAAGAGGAAAATAAGCTTCCTTCAATATATGACAAGTAGTGTAATTATTCGGGCAAGGTAGACAGTGTATCAAAGGGGATGGACATTGAGGCTCAGGTGCCTTGAGGAGGAAGTGAATAAAGGGAACTACCAATACCAAACGGGACTACGGAAAATTAGAGGCATGTTAAGATTGGAGGAAGAAATTCAAAGGAAAAACTTGCAAGTATACTTTAAAGATTGGTGGGCAGGCAAGGCTGACAAACCAACAAAAGAGATGTGTCGCATCCTTAAGAGGAAACAATCTAGAGACTTGATTCCCTTCTTGATTGGTAGTGATGGGGTCGAATGCAAAATGAAAGAAGAAAAAAACACTATTATTGTCAACCATTTTACTCAGCTCCTAGGGGTTGCAATGCCTCTCTCTCCCCATAGGATGGATTGCATGGCGACCATCTTGAGAGTCTCTCCCTCGAGAATACTGCATAGCATGAAGTCTCTTCTTGAGGCTCCGATCTCAGATAATGAGATTCTCGCAATAATCGATATGCTCCCCAACGGGAAAAGCCTGGGTCTTGACGGGCTCACAAATGATTTTTTCAAGTCTTCCAGGCAGATGATGGCCACTTCGTTGCATTTGGTTTGAAACTAAAGAGTTCGTGGCTCTCCCATGATTGCAAAACTCTATGAAGCACTATTTGGATTTTTGACCCATCTCATGAGCAGTGTATTTTTGTAGTACACTCAGATGTTTGGTTTTTTCATATAATGGGGCAACCAAACATATCACCTCACAGTGTAGTTTCTTCACTTCACTTGAGCCTGCCCCTATAGGGAATACTATCACATGTGCCAACAACACCTCTTATCCTATCATGGGAGTTGGTAAGATCATTCTGACTACTGCTAATGGAAGTTCTTTCACATTATCGGATGCTCTATTTGTGTCAGGGATCAAGAAGAATCTTTATCAATTTCAGATTTAGCCAAGTTTGGCTTGGTTGTGAAATTTGTTGATGATAGATGTGTACCATGATCTGTCAAATGGCAACACGATTATTGCTTTTGGCATTTTATGTCCTGGGTTGTGTAAGCTCATAGACTATGAAAAATTGTTGATGATTCAGCATGTGTAGTACATGATTTACAAGCTATGTCAGATGAAAAGCTTTGGCATGCACGCTTTGGTCATCTGAATTTTGCTAGTTTGCTATGCCTGCCAAAATCTGAAATGGTGTCATCTTTGCCAAAACTTGAGGCACCTAATAAACATGTTTGTGAAGGTTGTATTTGGGCAAAATGCAGCGTTCATCCTTTCCAAAAGATGGTTCAGTTCAAGCTACTCAGAAATTACAACTTGTACACTGTGATGTTTGTGGTCCTATGCAGACACCTTGTTTTGGAAACTATCTTTACTTTGTGACTTTCATTGATGATTTTTCAAGGCATGCGTGGGTATATCCATTGAAAGCAAAGTCCAATGTTTATGTGCTTCAAAACATTTCTCGTTTTGGTTGAAAATGTGTCAGCATGTAAAATGGGCACTCTCCATTCTGATGGAGGGGAGGGATATATGTCTTCTGACTTTAATGCATTTCTAACTCAATGTGGGATAAAACAACAATATAAAATGTCGTATACACCTCAAAAGAATGGAGTTGCTTAATGAAGAACACGTCACTCATGGCGATGGTGAGGTGCATGGTCAAGGATCACGCTTTACCACATAGTTTCTAACTTGAGGCTGTTATGTGTGCACCATATGTACTTAACAGATCTCCCACTAAACCATTGCAGTCTATCACTCCATATGAAGCTTGGCATGGTCGTATGCCATCTGCTGCTCACTTGCGTGTTTTTGGTTGCCTGGCATAAGCATTAGTGCCTAAACGACAACGCAAGAAATTGGATGATAAAGCAATAGAATGTATTTTTGTTGGGTATAGTTCTAAAAGCAAAGGCTATCGTCTGTATCATCCACAAAATAAACACATTTTGGTTAGGCATGATGTTGTTTTTGTGGAAGATATTACTCAGCCTTTACTTTCGTGAATGAAGGAGACATCTATTGGCTCCAAAGACATGTATGCTACTTTGGTTCCTCTTTTTATAGGTGGATAGTCTAGTGTTGGTCTTAATGAGGCAACTTCTCAACCTTCGTAGGTTTCATGTGATGATGTAGATCATTCCATTTCTGATGCAGATTTATATGATGCACTTGTTGATGAGAGAGCTGATATTGAGAGGCAAAAACTATGCCAAAATGGTTGGTGTTGACTTTAAGTGAGAGCAAATAAGATGCACATCTATCATACCGTACTCTCATAGTGCCTCTTTTGCATCAAATTTCTATGTTATGGTTGCCTCTAGTCTTTTTGATGAGAATGAGCCTATTTCTTTTGATGAAGTATAAAGTTCTAAAAATTGGATGCTGCTATGCAATTAGAATACGATGCTATCATGAAAAATGGCACCTAGTCTTTATTTGAGTTGCCTCCTTGCAAGAAGGCCATTGGCACTAGGTGGGTATACAACCTAAAGCGTAAGCCTCATGGAATAGTTGATGGATATAAGGCTAGGCTTCTTGCAAAGGTTTATGCACATGAAAGAGTAATTGATTTTGATGAAATCTTTGCTCCTACATATCGAATGACTACTGTTCATAGCATCTCTGCACTTGCAGCTCATCATGGTTGGAATGTACATCACTTGGACATTAAAATTGCATTTTTGAATGGTGAATTGCATGAAGAAGTGTATGTTTTGCAACCCTCTAGCTTTGTGAAAAAAGGACACAAAAACCAAGTGTGCAGGTTGAAGAAGGCATTATATGGTTTAAAGCAAGCACCACATGCTTGATATGAAAAGATACATGCCTATCTCATTGCACATGGTTTTGAAAAATGTCCAACTGAAAGCACCTTATATGTTAAGCATGCTAATGATGTGCTTCTGATCATTGTTGTGTATGTTGATGACATGCTGCTCACTAGTCCTCATGACCAGCATATTGTTGATTTTAAGGCTGATTTGCATCCCTCATTTGAGATGTCTGATTTAGGTCATTTGCATCATTATTTGGGCATTCAATTTATTCACGTTGATGGTGGAATGGATTTCTGTCAAACAAAATATATCGACACAATATTGTAGTGTTTTGTCCTTGAAGATTGTAAACCTATTGCCACTCCTATGGAGCCAGGTTTATGATCGAGTCTTCATGATGTTGGAGATGCATTCGATGCTGTTCTCTATCAGCAGGCTGTTGGATGCTTGATTTACTTATGCATTACTCGGCCAAATATTCAGTATGTTGTCTCATAGATGAGCAGGTTTATGCATTGCCCATGTGTCAAGCATTGGTAGACAGTTAAGTGCATCTTTCGCTACTTGTTTTATCCCAAGCAGGGATCACTAGTGCCAGATTTACATGCTTTTTCTGACTTTGAAAGGGCTCATTTCTACGATACTCATGTGTCCACTAGTGGCTTTTGCTTCATGCTTGGTAGCACATGTATATCTTGATTGAGCAAGAAGCATCCTACTATGGCCACATCCAATTGTGAGGCTAAGTATAGGGCAGCTTTCACAATGACTGTTGAGTGTGTGTGGCACAGATGCCTTATGGCTGATTTGGGTGTTGGTTAGCCTTCTGTCACCATCATCTTCACTAAAAGTCAAAGCGCATTGGAAGTTGTGAGGAACCTTGTGTTCCATGCTTGCACGAAGCACATTGAGGTGCATTATCATTATGCCAGGGAGAGGTTCTTTGCTAGAGAGATCAGCTTGGCATATGTACCTAGTTAGGAGAACATTGCAAACCTTTTCATGAAGGCTCTCCCTGGGGAGAAGTTTGAAGCTTGCTGCAAAGCTTTGGGCTTACTTCCTTTTGTGGATTGATTCCACATACCTTGGCACTTCATTATACATGAGTGCAAGCTCCTTGTTCATTGCATCCATCCTAGGGGGTATTTGTTGGTATATTTAGGTACTGATGTGTGTGAACACTCTAGGGACATTGAGGCACTTTTTTTCCTCTTTAGGAGGTTTTCCCCCTAGCTTGTATATACGGCTACTACCCTAATGGGTTACTTATCTTTGTACATTCTAGTGGTAATACATTCAGTATTGTGCATTGTGACTCGAAGGTTCTTCTTCTTCATTGTGTTATTTGCGTGCTTCCATTAACCTCAAACTCCAACAAACACAAGGATATTTTAGGATAAAATTATTGTCTCTTTATATCATCGAGGTTAGGAATACGTGGGGCAAGAAGATGATATTGTCTTGAATCCCTTTTGGTTATAGTATCATGCCTTTTCTCTTAGATGAGTATATGATTTATTATCTCCATTCAATATGCTCAAGTTTATCTAGCTTGGGCATTCTTGAATAAAAGCAAAGCTGCCATTCAAGAGGGACCGTGAAGCGTAAGGGAAGGAGAAGTAGGTGGTAGAGGAAATGCCTACATTACATACGTACATACAAAATGCAAGAACAAGAAAGGACTAAGTAGAAAAACAGATGTGCAAGCATAACAAGAGTTTAAGAGAGAGTGAATAAAAACACATGATACAAACATAGATATGAGTAGAGGGTGCTTATTCTCCATGAAGTAATTAGTGAAGCTCCACCGAAGCTTATAGGGCTTTGGATCAAGTGACTTCTGAGCTTATGTGGCTTAAGAAGTTGATGATTGAACTAAGTTTGTAGGTTAAACGATATCCAATCACGTGTGACAACATGTGTAGTGTGTATCTATCACCCAATCATATGCTCCATGCTAGGATCAAACATATAGAGGTAGACTATCACTACATCAAAGAGAAAGTACTCCCTTTGGAGGCTCAAGTGAAACATATAAGTACCAAGGACTAGTGTATTGACATGTTCAACAAATCTTTGGATACAATAAAGCTTACAAAGTTCAAGAAAGGCATTGGATTTTTGGAGCTAGGTCAATGATTCGGGGCTTTGAAGCATCAGGGGGAGTGTTGACATTCAATCTTCAGCCTTGATAAATAAATTCACCATTGGATGGATGCCACTTTTGAGCTAGATGAATCAAGACATCAAGCATGATGGATCAAGTTCAAATTTGAATTTTAAATCCCCTTTAGCGCATCCATAAATCATCAATCACACCTAGGTGTGATAAATGCCTATAATTTTAGAAAAGTGATTCTTAACTTATGGGAAATCTTTTCAAATCTGTATGAACTAAAAATGTATTTCAAATTTGGAATCCCAGATGTGTGTGAGTTATTTGAGGGTTTGAATAAGCTAACCCCTTCTTGACTAAGAGATTTCACTCATCTTTGTGAAGCCATATCTAGCTCATAAATGTCTATGTGTATGAGCTACATAGCACTAAATGTTAGGCAAGGTTCACTTATCATTTCTCACTCATTTCTTTTAATATTTGGTTTGTTAGAAATCTATTCTTTTCTCCTAAAGGTTTCTTAAAGATCATGTGGAATCTCTAAAAATTATGAGAGAACCAAGTCAAGATTACTGGTTTGTCTGTGTATGCCTTGTGGAGGCTATAAGTTGTCTCTCTTGGGGGCATTGGTTCTCCCAGTAAAAGTCACCATTTTGAGTTAAATAAATTGCATTAACAAGGTCTGCAAGTTTAGGTTATGTGTGAACACGTGCTTGGGTTTAATTTGCAATAGTTTGGAGAACAAGTTGTTTGAGTGAAGAGTGGTTTCTTGAGTGTGCTTTGAGGTGACCTATGCTTGAAGGTTGCATAGGGAAGTTGTTTATTCTCCCATCAACAATCTCCCTCATCTTAAGAGGCTCACAAGTCATCTAATCATCAGCCCAATGGAGCTGGTAGATCCCACTCTAGGAGTTGCATGGATGCGTAGCATAGAAGATCTAACTATAAACATGGTCCCCAGCGTGAGTCCATTGAATGGACTATTTGTGATGGAAAAAGGAAGATCACTATCTCCCAACATCAAGAAGCTCTTGCTAGGCATGAGCAAGATAAGCACCCACCCACTAGAGCTCACTCCATATCTCAATAATGTGATCTGGCATGCTCTCATCAACCCCAATATGCTTAGGAATATGCATGACAAGAGAACCTTGTCAAGCACCCTCCTCATAGGAAACAAGAAAAGTGGTGTGATCAGACATGCAAGAGCGTACCACAATACGAAACATACCTCCACTATCCGCCAATGCATCACTCATATAAATACCATCAAACCACTTGAGACTCATCCCACTAATGGCTCTATTTGAGCACATAAAAGGGGACTCTCTCTCTCTGTCTATACGGAAAAACTCTCAATGTGCCAAACATCATGACAACTTTTTGTAAAACACAACCTCTCCTAGATAGAAATATAAAACCCATGCATCATGATCTGGCCATAGCCCTTTCTGTCCTCACTTCCTCCATCATGTTGAAGTCACAAACAACACACCTTACATCCACACTAGGTAATGCATCATTAAGCTGAGCCCAAATTGTAGCACATGCACTCTCATGATTCAGGCCATACAGATTCAGGAATCCATATTTGAGGACCGTCCACTCAAAAAGAACGTAAATGGCCCTATTAGCAATCATGGACAGCATGGAATCCCTAATCGAAATACATGCAACTCCTTGGGCCCATATCCAGCCAACTAGAAGGCCTCTCTATGTCTCTCCAGAAGCTATCGACAATGCCAAGTGCGTCTCAAAGAGAGACGGTGCTCTGCTTTTGTTGTTTTGCTGCGAAAGATTATAATTTTGCAATTACGGTCAGATTGGGGCTGTCATTACCTACTTGTTGTCTCCCATGATGCAAAACATTGTCTCGCTAGTTTGTCCTTATGTTATCCGGAATGCTATCTGATGGCATTGGCCGTTCTTTCTTTAAATGCTATGCTCTTAAACATTTGCTGTAGTGAAGACTTCTTTTAATTTTCAATGTTTCACATCTTATGATATAGATATGTAAATGGACTCTTTCGCGTATGTCTTTTTCCTCTACCTTCACCTTCCCGCTTGGATGGACTCTCGTAGGGAATTTCGTGGGTTTTTTTAATGTTGTTCTTAAGCATTTGATTTTTCACCCATCCTAATGGATTCTACGCAATGAAATGCTTTATTTTTCTTTCTATATTTCAACAGGGCTCATGTACTTATGAAATGTCCATTTGTTTTGTGGTGTTTCAGTCCTACCACGTGTACAAGAGGATAATGTTTCAAAAATTATACTCTTGAGCTTGTACAAAGAACTAGGAAATTTATGAATGCTCTTCCTCATAATGATCATAAAACACGTAATAATGTCTCACAACTTTTGCTCCCATTACTTCATGTTTTAAATGGTGATTTGCATATGGTGACACATTCGAATCTCTCTAGGCGCATTAATCATTACTTGATTACATTCTACAAGGGCATATATCTATGTTCATGTGGTACAGTAATGATTGCATTATGGCCCGTTATCCTAATCGCCTCCTTGTTGCATATATTATTTTTGGGTGATGAAAATCATGCTCATGGTAATGCTAATGATATTTTCATTGATGATGCGTACGATACACATGATGACTTAACTTCATGTTTATAGGATTCCCTAAATGATGATTCTCGTGTTTTGCATGATAGTGTTCTCTTGATGATGGAGACACTCCTATTCCACGTTTGAATCATGGTGATACGCTTATTGAAGATGGTCCATCCACTTGTGTTGAGGATGATGATGTTGATTTTCCTCATATACAATCTTGTATTTTCTCAAGTGATGATATGATGTCTTTAGTGAAAGATCCCAATTAATTACATGCCACTCTCCTCCCAACCTTAAATAGCCAATGCCGTTGGCACATCTAGAGTCTAAGGTCCAAACAGTCCTCATATGCTACTTCGAGGAGATGGAATAACCTAGAAAACTCCTGCTAGAGCCTTGGCTTCCACAAACTTTGGTCCTTGACACGATTATAGTCCTTGACCAAATTGACATAGACCAATGGTAGACCATAAAGGTCTAAATAAATCCAGCACTTTGTCCCCCTTCTAGAGCTCACTCTCCTCTGTGATCGAGGAAGAAAAGTGTTTGCAAATCACAACTTGTGATTCCCAAGAAGCATATGTGAGTGGATGGAAAGTCCATGCTACTAAATACACTTGTATGGAGGGGTATGGAGTGATTGTGCAACTTTTTCTCCCTCTTATCAAGAACTCAAAACCATCTATGTAATTCTCATCTCTTATAATGAACTTAACATGAAACCATCTATGCCACTCTCATCTCTTCTAGTGGCTTATCTTCTAATGAAACTAAACCATCTATGAGTTAAGCGGAACCATAGGCATAGACATCGAGGGAGCATGTAAGAGGAGAGGCATGAAGATCAAAGGAGGACCAAAACAATAATCTTTCAAGGTTCATACATCAATCCATGAGCAAAACACTAACATACATTTCTTATCAACAACCCTTGTATATAGAAATAGATACTTTTGCCATTGCATGCTCCATTTTGTGCAGGCCAAGAAGTCCTCAAGCTTGAGGATCCTAACTAGAGCCTATGTACCAATTTTGTAACTTTTAGAGTTCATTCTTGCTCTTGTTGAGAATCAAACAAGGAAAACATTAAAGAGACTAAGGTCAGATGGAGGGGGAGAATATTACTCCCATGAATTTTATGCCTATATTCAAGATATAGGCTGTTAGCAGCAGACAAGGAACTGAAGGACTAACGAGGCATGGCAGTCAGAGAAGAGAGTCAGAAGGGAGAGAAGGCACAAGCAGACAAGGGAGTCAACGAAGATCTGGCAAATAGGCCAATAATTTTCCTCATGAAGAAGCAAGTACGAGCACTCACGCAGATCTAGCACTAAGGCAACCTTTAATCTTTCAAATCCTTTACACCCATTCAAAGTGATTCTCATCACTAAACACCATTGTAAATACCATTTCATATTTTTGTAGCTCCATTTTGTGCAAGCCAAGGAGTCCTTGAGCTTGAGGAGCTTTAGAAGTATTTACCTGCCAATTTTCGTACTTTTTAGATCTCGTTTGAGCCCTCAAATAAGCCCTAGAACCTAATTTTTAACTAGGCCGGACACTAGGTCTGAACAGGGCCAAAGCTAGTCAAAAACTATAAAAGGAGCTAGAGAGCTCATTTTTGAGGTTAGATTGTAATTGAAACAAACTTGTAAGAGCATTTTGAAAGTAATCTAAGAACTCCATTGACTCTCACTCGTTGTCTTGCCGTGTGTGCGCGTGTGTGTGTATGTGTGTGCATGTTTGTGTGCTTCTCACTCATGCACTTGTGCTGCCACTTGCTCGAGGTCTTCATACCATCCTCACGTCTTCCCGGATTGACATTAAAGGAGGTGCCACTCATCACTGAGCTACACCAAATTTTGGCGCCGTTGCCGGGGATCGAATTTTGAGGACGAGCGTGTGATGGTAAGACGTAGAGTTGACGCGTTGGAGTTGTAGGTATTTTCTTCACTTTCACCATTTTTCTTGTTTTTCCTTCACCATATTCATCTCCATCATCATCATCACCATCTCCCACCTCCATCTCCATCATCGCGAAAATTTCTGTTTTTTGATCATATCACCTTTCCCACCTCATTTCCCTCATTTCACTTGTGAGAGAGAGCGAGAGAGCGATATTGCATGTGTGTTTTCTTGCATGTTTCTTGAGCTTTTTGCAAGACCTTGCTGAATCACCATCCCCAGCTCCCTGCGCAGGTACGAAACTCGTCGAATCTGTCTCGCAGTCGCCAGCCTCTGTCGATCGCGATCGACAGAAAATTCGATCATTTGGTAAAACAAAGTTCACCACTAGCACAAGCATGATGAGCACTCCCCAAATCACATGAAACAATAGAAAAATTCCGTGTTTTTCTGTCAATCGCGACCGACAGACTCTGTCAATCGTGACCGACAGACCCTGTCAATCGCGACCGACAGACCCTGTCGATCGCGACCGACAGACTTCACGACCGACAGATTGCCATGTAGGACCCTGTCAATCGCGATTGATACCGTCGATCACGATCGACAGCCACGACCGACACCTCTGTCAGTCGCGATTGACACCGTCGATCGCGACCGACTGAAATTCAACGACTGATTGACTTTTTCGCGTAGCCACGTGTCCATCGCGACTGATAGGCCCCCGATTGACTGAAATTTTGGCGAAAAATCCGAAAAACGTGTCGATCGCGATTGATACCGTCGATCGCGATTGACAGCCACGATTGACTCTGTCGATCGCGATTGACACTGTCAATCGCGACTGACAGCCCCGACGGACACCTCTGTCAATCGCGATTGACAGACCTGTCGATCGCGATTGACAGGCTTTTCGGCCAAAAATTAGGGTTTGCTTTTGTTCAAACTTTGGGATAAATTTTGGGGCAAATAGTCAATCCATTAGCATAATTGGAGGTTCCTACACTTGTGTTTTGGGAGAAAATCCTAGGATCCGTCAGCCAGATTGAATCTTGTCTTAACCCTCTAAACCCTGAACAGTCATAACTTCTTCATACGAAATCAATTTTTTGAGCTCTAGGGCTTGTTGGGAAGCTTGTGGCCTATACTACACGCCCTCAACTGTTTTTTATAAAGATAATGCGTTGATTTTCAGAGAGGGAATTTTGAAGTTAACCATACCCAGGGGGATCAAAGTCAGGGGTCTTTAGAATTGTTTTCTTAAAAATCACTATGCAAGTTTGTGTTTGTGCTACAGGACTGAAAATCATCGGTTCTATCTTTGGAATTTAAATCTTAAAGCTAACTTTGGAACTCTTACAGATCTATTGAGAGCTTCGAAAGGTGTTCTAAGCAAGTGTAAGTGCAAGCTTGGGAACACACTTTCTGGGCACTCAAGGGCAACCAAGCAGGAAACAAAAGGTTGGAAACTTTTAACCCCCTCTGTCAATTCATAGTTTAGGCTAAGAACGACTAGAGGTAGGAGTAAGTCAGGGCGACGATAGGCAGGTATCAAGTTGAAGACTACCTAAAAACTCAAGTTCAAGCGAAAAACCTAATCTTTGTACTGTCGATAACATAAAGGAAAAGAACCTAACGTGGAACGATCAACCTAAAAGCACGAAGAACATTCAAGTATTCCTGACGACGTAATATCAGACAAGACCTTAAACACGAGAAATAACTAAAAAGAACCAAGCGACTAATATAAAGTAACCAGCAACGAGGTTGTACTCTGGGCAAAGAATTGGGCTACTTAGATAGGCATATGAACCTTAGATCAGGACGACATCTAGTAAGGGAGAGACAAAGCCTTAGGTCTTCAGAGGCTAGTGTTAACCACACTGCTAGGTCTTGGGCTGAGCAGTTGAGCCACCACTCGTACTACCCTAGCTCTGAGACCAGTGAGTCAGAGATGTCTCAAGGCATGGACAGACCTACGGGAAGTTCAGGAGTGCCTTACTTGTACAGGGTAGAAGGCCCTTACAAAACACAGTTGGAATACCTTAGGACCAACCGATTAGGTGCTAGCATCTATGAGGACGGCCTAGGAAGATCTGTGGTACAGATTAAGAATCCTGATCAATCCATGGGACTAGAGCACCCAGCCGTCAAGTTTGAAAACGGAGTTTATGTGGATAAAGAAGGAACCATATACGTAGTTACCAGTCACCCAGATAGGACAGACGAATTGGAAATGTGATCCCAGAAGCGGACTTAGGGGACTTAGAGTAAGGAAACATGGGTACAGAACCTAGAACCCCTCGAGGCAAATCGGTTCTCACCAGGATTATAACACCAGAGTGGATTCCCCAGGATAATAAGAGCATAGAGTTGCTCCTCAATCGAGAAATTGACGAAGCCTTTTGGAGGTATAAATCTAATCAGCCAACTGATATAGGAACTATCATGATCTATGAGTTTAAGGATCCTGATAGCCCAGGCAGAGTGACCTACTTAGATCACGCTTCAGAACGGATCTTTGTGGTTACGGAAAATGATAGGCATGCTTACACTTGGAAGGGTGAATTCATTTTCCCCCAACCGAGATCGAATGTATCCTATGGTCACCCTGGAGCTGGAACATCCCAAGCTCATGGAATGCAGAGAGACAGAAGCAGAGATAGACCAGAAGTCAGCTTTGCTAACCCAGTGGGCAGAGAAAGAACGAGGACGAAAACGAATAGAGTAGAACCTGAGATACTCAGAGCTCACAGGAATCAAAGAAATGTGGATGAGTTCCCTCTACCACGACCTAGAGAGCACACAAGGACTTTGAGACCGACTCAGCTAGTTAAGTCCATGAAGAACTACTTCGATGGCACTGGAGATCCATACGATCATGTGGCTGAGTTTAGACAAGTCCTGAGAGCTGAACAAGTGGAGGATCTATTCACGCAGTATAATGCCTTTGGTCTGACCCTTAGGAACACTGCCCCGACATGGTTTCAGCCATTAAATGAGAGGCAATTCAGGAGCATAGATCAACTCCTAGAGGCATTTATTATTGAATTCTCTAAGAGTGGCATAAGGCATAATACCTCTTCGCTGATTCACAGCTTCAAGCAAACTCCTCAAGCGACTGTGAGACTCGCAGGAAGGAGATTTAGGCAATATCTTGAAAGATGCCCTGTTTCGGAGTTACCCACACCAGCCAAGCAAGTGGCTCTATTCATGGATGGATTGCTAAGTACCAAATTGAGATCTTATGTGTACTTGAAGGACCCTAGGACCATAGAAGAGTGTGTACGCATGTGTATTGACATTGAGGACAACCTAGGGGAGGAGTTAGAGCTTTCCAAGATATACAAAGATTTGGATAGTGCCTCTAGCCTCTCTTCCACGCAATCCACATCAATCGAGGAACTTGCAGAGAAAGTAGCTCAGAAATTAGGTGTAACTAGCAAACAAATCCCAAGGTTTGCCCTTGTGAAAAGGTGCTATACTTGTGGTGGTGACCACATGGCGAATGTATGTCCCATTATGGCTCAGCCCCAAGTAAATCCTAGTAGCCAGTACTGCACCATAGAACGGAGGTACACCAATCACACCGCACAAGATTGCCCCTACAATAAGCAAACAGTTAGGCAAACTTACCCTCAACCCTATCCACCACAGGGAAGATACCAGAACCAGTACTCTCCACAGCCATATGGCAGGCCACAGCAACCCTATCAGCAACCATACCGAAACCAACAAAGACCTCAGCCTGTGTTAGCACAACAACCCCCAGCTCCAGCTAATGTGATTCCGGTAAAGTATGCTGTTGCAAAAGAAAACCTGAATAGAGCTATAGTCCCTGTAACACCACTGCTTTCTGAAAGTGACCCCAGTGACCATAGCTTTGATTCTACACATGTTGATAGTCCCCAGGCTTACTACATGCAATCTCCTGAACATGGTGAGTCCTACTATAGTGAAGAACCGAGTGAACCTAGTTGGGAGTCAGATTACACAAATGTCATGTATGCAAACCCCGATCCTAGACCTCAACCAAGGCAGGTAAGAACCCCATTCCCTAGAGGACCATGCTACAGATGTCAGGGAGATCACCTCATTCGTGATTGCCCCTTACCTCCACCTACACAAACTCAGTCCGTGACGATCCAAGGCTTTTGCCAAGATTGTGGAAAAGAGCATCTCTTACGAGATTGCCCGAAGAACCCCAATAATATGCCAAAAATCACTCCTATCAACGTTATTGGGTTAATGGTAGATTCCACAGGGAGTGTCACTTCCACTGCACCAATACAGGTAGTCACTACAGCTCAGGCATTGCAGCAAAACCAAGGGGCAAGCCAGGAAAAGGGCCCAGAGGCTAGTGAAACTGAGAGCATAACCAAGAAAAGGACTAGAGCTTGGAAAGATAGTCGGGAAAGAATGAAAAGGCAATGGGCAAAGAAGATGAGTGAACTCGAGGAAAGCGTAAGAGAAACAAGAGCCAGAATAACCGAACTCACAACTCAAACTCCCTCTCACACTACTTCACCACCACCATTCCCATCTCCATCCGACCCACCACCTTCCAACCCGCCTCATACGACTCCACCACCCCCCAAAGTAGGATCAGTCCTAGCGGATCCCACTCCCGAGGACCTAAACATGATGCTTAAAGCATATCAGGCCAGAATCCAAGAAGGGCCAACCATAACCGATCATGAAAAATGCTACCCTAGAGCCGAGCTAGAGCTTGAACGAACTAAAATTTGTGCTAAGATGGTGGAATTGGCTCAAGCCATGTTCGAGGCTAGCCGCCTCTTTAACATCTCTAGCTCAGCTAAGACGCAGTTACACTTTGATGGACTACTAGAAAGAATAGAGAGGCTAATTGCACAATCAAAAAAGGAACCTGCCCCTCAAAGAAAGGAAAGGGCAAGAGAACGGATAAGCCAGCCTCTTCAGGAAGCCCATGTGCCTCCTCAAGAAGCTTATCTTTCCCCCCAAAAGGCAGATGAGCCTCCCTCGAAAGCTTACGTACCTCCACAGGTTGCCTACATTCCTTCTCAGGGAGCGTATGAGCCTGTTCGGAAAAGTAATAGAATAAGTAATCCTCCCCAGGAAGCTTGTGCTCCAGCCATCTATGAGAACGAGGAGAGAGCCAACGATAGAATAAGCCCTCCTTCCCAGGTTGCTTATGTGCCTAATTCTACGGAGCCAGACACTTCTTCTTCTATGAATCGGTTTGCACCAGACTTCCTACGAGAGATTCAAGAAGACAAATGGGATAACGAAAGTGAAGTCGCCCCTCCCTTTGAACTTGTGGATGATGCACACGACCAATTCCCACAAGACATCCCATCTATTTACGGGGAACATGAGAGTACTCAGTCTCACGAGAGATTGGACTTTGAGTCTAATTCCATACAAGAGCTACCCCACTTCACAGGCCCATGGGAAGCAAAGTCCACGTGTATGAGAGCACCCACAGTCATGGTGAGGAACGACGACTCAGTCCTACCTAGGAACACGGAGGTAGTAAAGAACACCGAGGTGCAGCGCGATCTCACTTTGGAAGAACTGCCTAAGGATAGACCAAAAGTGCAGAAATATGTAGCCAGCCAAGTAACTGAAGTTGCAAAACCACGTTCCCGGGTAGGATCCCAGACGACAGTGCCAGAAATACCATTGGATAAGATAGGAGAAATGTGTGAAGGGGAAGAAGAAAACACCTACCTGCCCATCACCTATCAAGGACATACCACCAAGGCAATTTTGGACTCAGGTGCAGGAGTTGCAATTGCCACCACCTCCCTATGGAAGCGTTGGGGCAAGCCAGCACTCAGGCCAACGAGAATGAAATTGCAGATGGCTAATGGTCATATTGAGAGACCCTTAGGATTGCTAGAAGGAATAACTCTCACCACCTGTGGTGTTGAGTTTGAGCACACATTTGCCATATGTGACTTCAGCAAAAATCATGCCTATGAGATGATTTTGGGAAGACCATTTATGCGACAGTTGCAAGTGGTACAGGACTGGGGAACCAACTCCTTGTATTTGCAACACTTAGGTGTTACAACCAAAGTAAATCTCAAAGATTACTCTCATAGAGATGTCCCTCCCATCCAATGGAATCCCATCCATAGAGCCAAAGATGATACAGAATCCGTGCATTCCATAGGGTCAGGATCCTCATGGATGCATGAAGACACCCACTTATGGATGTGCAAAGTAGCAGTAGAGGAAGAGAAGAGAGAAAAGGCCAGAGAAATAGGTGCAAACGAAACTCATAGACCCATTCAAGTCCCAGCCTATGCACCTGTAGTTTTTCCTGATGAGGAATTTGAACCCCATGGCTGGGCAGAAATTTTAGCAACAATGGACGTAGCCATCAATGAAGAACAATGGACACCTCACTGTGATGAGGATGGCTATGACATTTCAGTCTTCTCCATAGAGCCAATCATGGGAGAGGCAGTTCTAGAAGAATGCGAACCTAGCCCTGATGCATTTGAGGATGCAAGCGACTCCGATCTAGAGTCAATCATTATGGACCCACCATTTGCATCAGATGAAGAATACTTCCATGAAGTAGAATTTCAACCCCAGAGGCATGGAGAGATTACAAATGATGTAAGATTAACAACACACGTGACTCCGAAGGAAGAAGGAAAGAAACGAAAGAAGAGAGAAGCCTCACCAGAAGAGGAAGAATCTTTGTTTGAGGTCCCGGAAAATTTTAACAAGTATGAGATAGACGACAGGAGAGTCATGATAAGAATGCCTAAATGAGAGGCACAAGTAGGAGAGGCCTATGATAACAAAGAAACCACTAAGAAAATAGTAGTGGCCATAGAAGAAGGAGAGGAGAGATGCACGTACATAGGCCATGACCTAACAGAGGAAGAAGAGCATGCGTTAATTGCCTTGCTAAGAGAATACAGAGATGTGTTCGCTTGGAGTTACAAGGATTTGAAAGGTGTTGACCCTGACATATGCTCACACACCATTCCCATGACTTCAGATGCTAAACCCTCTAAGCAAAAGCCCTACACATATAACGACAATTACGCTGCTAAGATCAAAGAAGAGATAGATAGACTGGTTTAAGCTCGATTTATCTATGAAATTGAGCACACTGAGTGGGTATCCCCCATCGTTGTGGTGCCCAAGAAGAATGGAAAGCTGCGTGTATGCATTAACTTGAAAAAGGTTAATGCGGCCACAATTCGGGATAACTATCCGCTTCCCATCATAGAACATCTCTTAGAAAGAGTGGCAGGTAAGGAAGTGTACAGCTTCCTCGATGGATTTTCGGGCTACAATCAAGTAGCCATAGCTCCAGAGGATTAACATAAGACTGCCTTTGCCACTAAATGGGGCATTTTTGCCTTCAGAGTCATACCATTTGGGCTTACCAATGCACCAGCTACCTTCCAAAGGCTGATGTGCCATGTGTTTAAGGAGTTCCTGAGGAAGAATTTAGAGGTCTATGTTGATGATCTTTGTGCTCATTCCAACATTAGACAAACCCATATCCCTGAGCTCAGACAAATCTTTGACAAATGCAGAGAATATCAAGTCTGCTTGAACCCAGAAAAGTGCGTTTTTATGGTAAGGCAAGGCAAGATTCTAGGACACATAGTGTCAAAGAATGGCATATCTACTGACGAAGAGAAAGTGAGAGCTATAGCAGAGTTACCTAGGCCAAAGAATATCAAGGAAGTACAAGCTTTCATGGGGCATTGTGGTTATTACCGACGATTTATACACATGTATGCTGTCATTGCAAAGCCCATGTACGGACTTCTGACTAACTTTGAGTGGACGGATGAATGTGAGAATTCCTTCCAGGAGCTTAAACGAAGATTATGTTCAGCACCAATCTTGACCACACCAGATTGGAATAAGCCATTCCATGTTCATGTGGATGCATCCAATTATGCCATTGGGTGTGTACTTGCTCAACCTACTGGTGAAGGTAATATGGATCTTCCAATTGCCTACGCTAGTAGACAATTGAATGTAGCTGAACGAAATTACACCACTACGGAGAGAGAAGGTTTAGGCATGGTATATGCAGTTAAGAAATTTAGACACTATTTGCTTGCAAATAAGTTTAAATTTTTTACTGATCATCAAGCATTGCTATACCTCGTAAATAAGCCATGCAATACAGGAAGATTAGTGAGATGGTTTCTCTTGCTCATGGAATATGACTTTCAGGTAGTGGTGAGAAAAGGGAGGACTCATTTGAGAGCTGATCATCTCTCTAGGCTCACATCGGGAGAAGCCCCACAAGGAGTATCGGATGATCTTCCTGATGCTTACTTGTTTAATTTGGAAGTGGTGCCGCAGTGGGCCAAGCCATTGGTACCAGTATTGACATACGGGCCTAATCATCCAGTGGTAAACACACAGAATAAAGAGGTTGTAAAAGCCCAAAAGTACCACATCATGGCTGTAAGTATGTACAAGCACACAGATCAAGGGATCTTGGCTTGTTGCGTAGAAGAGGATGAGTACGCTAAATGGTTGCAATTAGCACATGTAGGTGCGTTAGAGCAACACTACTCAAAGCAACGAACTTTACAGACTCTAAAGAGACTCGGAGTGCATTGGCCAACTATGGAAGCGGATGTCCAAAAGTTGTGCAAGGAATGCCCAATCTGTTGCACTAAACCACCTGTGGAACACGCCACTCTTTATCAAGTATCCATTGTGCCAGATTGGAGTGAACCTCTAGTATCCTTCCTGAGGACAAACACATTCCCTCCAGACATGACTCTGGCTAGGAAAAGGAGTTTAGAACAAGAAGCCCTGGATTACTCACTCATTGGTGATAATCTATACAAGCGTGGTAAAGACGGTTACCTGAGGCTATGTGTCCATGAAAGTGAATATCTTAAGATCTTGGAAACTGCTCACGAAGGTGTAGCAGGAGGACACTTTGGACCAGATCGGGTGATCAAGGCGATACTATTTGCAGGTTTCTGGTGGCCTACCCTTCACATGGATGCACATACCTATGTGAAACGATGTGATGTCTGTCAGAGAACTCAGTATCCTATACGCAAAGATGAGATGCCACTGAAACCTATGATGGGTGGACGTGCATTCTCTAAGTGGGGAATAGACTTCGTAGGTCCTATCAATCCCCCAGCTAAGGGTTCCCATGCAGAATATATCATTGTTGCAACAGACTATCTAACTAAGTGGGTAGAGGTGAAAGCTACGAGAAAGAATGACGCTCAGACAACTGCTAAATTCTTGTTTGAGAATGTATTCACAAGATATGGGCTACCTATAGAGCTTGTGAGTGATAGAGGCACTCATTTCTTGAACGAAGTGATTGAAAATCTACTCCAAGAATTCTTGGTAATACACAAGAAGTCTGCCCCTTATCACCCTCAAGCTAATGGACAAGCTGAGAGCACTAATAAGATCTTATGCAATGTACTGACGAAATTAGTGAACACGAAACGCTCTGATTGGGACAAACAGCTACACCATGTTGTTTGGGCATACCGAGTTGCCTACAAAACGGTACTCCAAGCCACCCCCTTTCAGATGGTATTTGGCCAAAACGCAGTGCTACCCTTGGACTTCTTAATACCTACGTTGAAAGTAGCACAAGAGCACGAATGGATGGGTCATGAACTCTCCTCTAGACTTTTTGACCTTGAACGATTAGGAGAAACAAGGCTAAGAGCAGCTGCAGGGATATATGCAGCTAAGAAGAGACAGAAGGCATACTTCGATGCCCATGTGAAGGATAAGGGTTTGAAAGCAGGAGATCTAGTTTTAGTCTACACACTGAAACAACACGCAAGGAAACTAGAAAAGAGAGGCTACGGACCTATGATCATCAATAGGATCTCCACGAGTGGAGCAGTGCAACTAGCCACGTTAGAGGGTGATGTTCTCCCAAACTATATTAGCGGTTGCAGGGTCAAGCTGTATCAGGAACCCCTCACGGAGGAAATGCTTAGCCGACTCAGCACTGCTAAGAAACGCAAAGAGGAAGAAAAGCGAGTTCGAGAAGAAGCTCAAGCAGAAGCTTTAGAACGCATCAGAAGGATGAAGTTACGAAGGCAAGGTAGAGATCAGCCTAGAACGAATGACTATGCAGATCAAGGATATCCTATGGCCATGTGTGAAGTCGCAGGAACAAGCTCGCATAGGATAATTGATCGACGTCCTTTCATAACCCTAGATATAGGACAAGGAAAGAGTGCAAGGACCGTGAGAGCCTTGATTGACTCAGGTGCAGCCACTAGTGCTGTTAAATTGTCTTACTGTCAAGAGTTGTAGTTAACTGTCAATCCTGTGGAAGCATATCTCATAGGATTGGGAGGCGTGGAAACCCCTTGCATGGGCGAGGTGGAACTTCCCCTCTACATTCATGATGAGGCAATGACAGTTAAAGTACTAGTGTGTCAAGACGAGGATCTCACTGAACCTCTTGTCTTGGGTCAAGACTGGATCTATGACCAAGCAGTCAACTTAAACCTAAGAAGTGGACTTCTTCAGGTTTGGGTCAATCATAGTCGAATTATAGTAGAGTTAGATAATGGAGCACTCAAGGAGCTAGGAAAGGCGCAGACTCCTGGTCCTTCCAGGAGTACGGCAGCAACCAAAGATGGATCAAAGGCAGAAGAAGCAGAGTACTTCCTATGTCCGAGATCAAAAGTACCTGCGCAGCAAATCTCAGCAAGTGAAACAAGTGTGGGTACGGAAAGGCGAACACCCGGTTGCACTCAAGCCAACCACACAGGCAAAGCCTCTTATTAGTCACCAACAACACGATACTAATAAGAAGTCTTTCAGAAATTCTTCTGCTAACGTGACAGCTATTTGGGTGCCCAAGGAGTCGATAAAGGCTAGCCCACAATCAAGACAAATTTGGGTGCCTAAGGCTTGTTTACGGGCGCAAGTAACTACGCCGAGGCCACAACCTATACAGCATAACCCATCTACTCGCACAGCCAATATTCACTCGTTTTCAACACTCAGGAACACACCAAGGCCCATGAGCACGCATATAATCACTTGTAAATGGGTCCCTAAAAGGCCTCATTTTCAAACCGAGACACCGATAAAGCTCTCTAGAGTCTCTCCGAAACCAAGAGCAAAACCCATCCACTGCATTTGGCAGACTCAGACGTGTAACAAACCTCCAGACCCCATTTGTAAATCCATGATAACTTACTAACCACATCACTATCACACTACATCATTCCACTTAACTCTTAGGTCTACCGAACGGCTAACCGCACACACACTCGCACCGAGCACTTACTAACCCATTATTCGCTCCCGACCCTCATGTTAATATTGTAATGGGAACAACAACGGTCCTCCCTTGTCCTGTACAATGTTAACACATGTTTGTATATTCTCACAGAGACAGGTAGCAAGAAGTAACATGATAGATACGGTAGGAACTAGCTCCCAGGCAGGCACCAGCTCCCAAGGGGTGGACATCGAAAGCCTTCCGGTCGAGGAGGAATTAAAGGAAAGACCAGTGGCATTAAGGGCATTACATGCCATACCGATTCAGAATCCTCCACAGGGTCACACAATGCCGGTGGGCAAAACCTCACACTGGTTTAGTGACGTTGCTGGACCTTTGGGTGAAGGCACATACATGTGGGAGTCCGAGGTAGAATTCAATGGACGTTGGGGCAGATACCATTTCTTTACCAGGGAGTTTGAAAAGCTACAGAATAATGAAGGACTGAAGTCGATATGGAAGAAGGCTGGGCTTTATGATTACTTCAAGTTCCAACTACCAAAGCCAGATTTTCTAAGGTGCTCATACTTAATTAGTACCCTCACTCCAAGCAAAGACAAGAAAGGATACAGCTCCTTTGTGCTCCCATCACTCACAAGGGGCAACGAGATGAAGCGTTTCCGTTTGACTATCAACTTGGTAAGAGAAGCACTCGACATGAAAGGTATGCACATTCCAACAGAGAAAGAGACTATGGTTCCAGACAATATGAAGAACAGGAATCTGACGAAGTTGAAGGACATGGTTGCGATGACACCTACGATCGCCATTCACTTACGCATGGTCATGCAACATTTCGCATTCCCCGCGCAGGAAAGGTTCACAATGCCTCCCAAAAAAATCTGGTTTAGCTTCTACCTAGCGGATGCTTTTGATTTGACAATCAATATGCCCCACTGGATTATCGACCAGATTCATATGGCTCATCAGAGATGGTATAAGAAGCAAAAGTCTGTGCTGTATGGTTGCTGTGCGCTTACAAGAATTGTATACAGATGTCTCGCATATGATGTACCGGTGCAGAGGGCTCTCATTTGGACCAGAGCACAGGAGTTTCAACGTAGATTGTCAGCTGTAGGGCCTCCCTCCAAGAAGATGAGAGGCGCTGTCCAGATGCCTTGTGCACAAGCTCACGGTGCAACCCTAACGCCTGAAACAACCCCAAGACTTCCCCGACGAGTACAACCATTTACTATCAGGTTACCTAGGCACAGCACAGATGGCCCTAATCTTGTGTTTCCACCAGTACCGACTGATCTGGAATTCCCACATGGATTCACTTTGGAGGATCTAACGGACGAAGAAGTTGCTAGAATCATCGAAGCCGTAAACGCGGAAGTTGAAGCAGAGCAAGCTGGTGGACAGCAAACTGCCCCAGACCAAGCCCAGCCCAGCCAACCGGAAGTGGTCAACGTGGACGATGAAGAAGAAGCACATGAGGAGGCACAGGGTGGACAATCAGAAGCAGAAGAACAAGAGTATGATCAGGAAGCCCTACAAGTACTGCAAGGTGCCCCAGCCTATACTAACGCATTAAAGAAGCTCTACGATACGATGAACCGAGTTCAAGAGCAACACAGACTATCATTAGCTGCAGGTAAAGCCCTCATGAACCAGATTCTGGAGGAGGAAGGTGTGGATGAGCAATACCGTGCCACCTTGGAAATTATATCGGACGCTTTGGGAGTACCTGAAACGGTGCATACTACACTAGTGCAATCACGAAGGACAGAGAAAAGATATGGCAGACGCCCCCCACGAACGGGAAAACGAATGAATGTATTAGGATCAGGACCACAAGGCACCCCCACAACCACTGGCACAGCACACACTGTTCACGACACCGAGGAAGCCCACACATCGAGTGCACCTCCATCACCTCCCTTGCTACCTTCTCCCCCACATCCGCCCCATTCACCTCCCTCTACCACTGTAACCTCTACTGTCACCACCTCCGAACCCACTACACACACCGACGCACAAACCATCAGTCAACCCACATACTCTATTTCCACTGAAAACATAAGTCTAACCACAGCCACGGTAAACCCCACTACTCCGAACACACTTCCTGGGAGTTCACAATTACACACACCTCTATACACGTTCACAACTCTCACCGCAACCACAATCCCCATGTTCACAGTCACCCCCACCACGGCCTCCACTTTTGAATCCATGGAGGTGTCACCCACCTCTGCACCTCTCCCACCCCCCATTTACCCACCCTCTCCCATTCCCCCATCTCCCCCCTCACCCTTCTCTAGTACTGCATCCACAATTCCCCTTCCCTTTCCCTTCCCCTCTGCATTCAACATCATTTCTCCCACCATTCCTCTTAATAATGTATTTAATAATATGTATCAATGCATGTCCCAACTTCAGCAACACTACCAACACCTTGACAACCAACATACAAGGCTTTTCCGAAGCCACGAAGATCTCCAAGCACGATGTAGGGATCTTGAAGAGCAGAAGCAGCTACTACAACAGTAGCACGTGACATTACAAGAACAATATGCACAATTAGTAGCCAACCCACCCCAAGCAGATGATGAAGAACGACGACACATGGACGAGCTGCTACATTCTCAGATCACGGAAAACCTTAAGCTTCGATGGAACTTGGGCCTCCTACGCAAGCATATGTCTACAGCGCTAGAGGAGAATAAACGATTACAGAAACAGAACGAAGGAAATCTGGAGGCGACCATGGAGGGTTCCCCACAGGAGATTGACCCAGAGCGATTCAAGGCAATTCCCTCTGAGAATATGAAAGTGGTGTTAGAAACTCATGCAGATCTAATGGAGGCCCATGCCGCTTTAGAGAAAGAGAGAGATGATTTGCTAAGGCAGTTGGCCACCCGACAGACATCACCCAGCAAGATCATGACCGCAGAAGATACATCTGAAGAGGTCACTAAACTCCGGGCAGAACTTGAGGAATTACGTAGCAAGGTCATGCAAAACGAGCGTCAGCCCTCCCCTCTGGTAGAGCCCGAGCTTGACGATCTTGTGCCAATCGAAGTAGAAGAAACATTCGAGGATCCCTATGTCCCGATGCCAACACCCGGGGGTAAGCGAACAGAACAGGGCATGGACACAATGGAAATTGAGGCACCTGACTGGATGCAAAAATTAGAGAAAGCAGCCACGACACATGATGACAGGGTGGCAGTCCAAATCGCATTGATGTCAAAATTGGAAGAGGTTGTAATAAAATCCGATTATTTTAAGAATCTCTCACACCATAGGTGGATCGGCCCATCGGACGACTTGTATGTTCCTTTTTGCGTTCTAATGGCGGATTATAATGCGGAAATCAAGCACCATACCGCAAGGGAACCAACCTCTGCCACACAGTTGGCACCTGACGACATCCCAGAAAGTGCCAAGCAGGGACATATTCGCCAACCGTCTTGGAGAATTCGGCTGCTTGAAACCTACCCGGAAATGGTAAGAACATGGAACAACATGCCATTGTACATCAAATATAACCCATGTTATTGCCCTGTATTTCGAAGGAGATCATGGCCGGAGTACACACAAACAGTGCTGACGATTAAAGGCTGTGAGAAGTGGCTCAATTATGTGTACTTCGCACCCCCTAAGGGCCCACCTACTATTGGATATATGATTTCGACGATTCGACATTGGGGGGTCCGGTTCAAGAATGTACCTGATGTCATGACTCAGATGTGCCTGAAGATTTTCGAACTTATGTTGGTCACCTTCAGGACCTTCAAAAATGTCAAGGAACCGCATCTCTCAGCACTAGGATTTAATGAAGGTAATCAGGACCTTGTATACGACATGAGCACAACCCCATCGATTAATGTTGTGTATGCATGGCACGCTCGCATCAAATATCTACCGGCCTACTTCAAACAAACGTTTGAAGAGATGTTTGTCACGGGATTCTGGGAATATCACTCCGAGATATTCATTCCCAGACCATCCCATCTCTTGCAGTTGTTTGCAGTGGAACAAGCTCTCCATTCCGAAAAGCTACGTATACCACATCCAGAGGTTCCCGGGCCGGTAGATTGGGATGCTCTACTCACAGATTTGGCCAAAGGATTAAGAATTGCCGAACATCACGGCGCAGGATGTCGTCGAGTACTACATCCAAAAACCCACACAACAAGGGTCTATCAGGGACGACAGACGCGAGAGAGGGGGGGGTGTTAGCACCAGACAAGGAACTGAAGGACTAACGAGGCATGGCAGTCAGAGAAGAGAGTCAGAAGGGAGAGAAGGCACAAGCAGACAAGGGAGTCAACGAAGATCTAGCAAATAGGCCAATAATTTTCCTCATGAAGAAGCAAGTACGAGCACTCATGCAGATCTAGCACTAAGGCAACCTTTAATCTTTCAAATCCTTTACACCCATTCAAAGTGATTCTCATCACTAAACACCATTGTAAATTTCATATTTTTGTAGCTCCATTTTGTGCAAGCCAAGGAGTCCTTGAGCTTGAGGAGCTTTAGAAGTATTTACCTGCCAATTTTCGTATTTTTTAGATCTCGTTTGAGCCCTCAAATAAGCCCTGGAACCTAATTTTTAACTAGGCCGGACACTAGGTCTGAACAGGGCCAAAGCTAGTCAAAAACTATAAAAGGAGCTAGAGAGCTCATTTTTGAGGTTAGATTGTAATTGAAACAAACTTGTAAGAGCATTTTGAAAGTAATCTAAGAACTCCATTGACTCTCACTCGTTGTCTTGCCGTGTGTGTGCGTGTGTGTGTATGTGTGTGCATGTTTGTGTGCTTCTCACTCACGCACTTGTGCTGCCACTTGCTCGAGGTCTTCATACCATCCTCACGTCTTCCCGGATTGACATTAAAGGAGGTGCCACTCATCACTGAGCTACATAGGCATCAAGAGAGAATGAGGTACACTCGAGAATAGAATGGAGTGATAGAGAAAAGAAATAGGACCAAAGTTGAAGCTGTAAGGTCCATGCTTAATGAAAAAGAATTACCTAGTTATCTATGGCAAGGGCTATGTCTACAACCACCTATCTCATTAATAGACTCCCATCAAAGGCATTAGATGGGATGACACCCTGTGAAGCTTGGAATGGAAGAGGACCTAGCCTTGATCATTGCAAAACATTTGGATGCATAGCCTATGCACATGTTCAATCTCAAATCAGAGGTAAATTGGATCCTAAGGCAAAGAAATGTGTGTTTATTGGATATAACTCAAATAAAAAGGCTTATATAATCGAAGTATTTAACGTTTTATTGTTAATAGAGATGTTGTCTTTGATGAGAAGAACTCATGGTTTGAACATGATTGTAGAAAAATTAAGTTGCCTTATGACATAGAGAAGGAATTTCCAACACTGTAGAAGGTAAATGATCACCTAAAGGGTACATGTTATATAATCCAAGTACTAAAGGTTTTATTGTTAGTAGAGATGTTTTCTTTGATCAGAACATCTCATGGTTTGAAGATGAGGCAGAAAAGTTAAGTTGTCTTACAAAATAGAGGAGGACTTACCAACATTACAGAAGGTAAATGATCACCTACATGAAGATGTGAGTGATTGTGATGATGATCAAAGGACACCAGGGAAGAACATCAAGGCATGGAACAATAAAGGAATAGAAAAGATGGACGAGTTAAGAGATATTGTAGAATCGTCTCAACAAACAATAAGGAGATCAACTAGGGAAAAGAAGAAGTCAAAAATGTATGTATTTGACACCTCTATGGTCACTAATCATTCAATCTATATTGGTCAAGATATCAAATCAAAAGATCCATCAACATTTGAATAAGCTAAGAAGAAATCAGAGTGGAGAGAAGCAATGGAGGAAGAGATAAGAGCTTACAGGTGATGATGCTAATGGAATTAGGAAGATTAAAGCCCAAATGAAGGAAGAATTCAAGAGAAGTGATCTTGGATTGCTCACTAATTTTCTTGGATTGGAAGTAGTCTACACAGATCAAGGAATGTTTCTTAGACAAAGAAAATACAATAAAGATATGCTTGCAAAGTTCAAAATGCAAGACACTAAGGTTGTAGGTACTCCCATGGAGGTCAACCAAAAGTTAAGTTCTCATGAAGAAGAACTTATTGAAGACATTACAAGCTACCAAAGTCTATTTGGAAGCTTGAACTATGCTACCCTAACTAGGGTGGATATTTGCTATGGAGTAAGTGTGCTTAGCCAACTCATGCATACTCTTAGGAAACCTCACATGGATGCATCCAAGAGGATATTGAAGTATTTTAAAGGAAAAATTAATGAAGATATGTATTACCCTTACATATCTAATTTGAATGTGAAAATATTCATTGATGAAGATTGGGCAGGTTCCAAAGATGATAGAAGAAGCACATCAGGATACTTATCATTTGCATGTACAAAAGCTCATTTCTTGGTTCTTAAAGAAGCAATCTACAGTTGCACTTTCCTCTACTCAAGCTGAATATAGAGGGTTCGCAAATGCAACACAATATGCCATGTGGATCAAGACCCTATACACAGACCTGGGGTTGGATTTTGGAACTCCATTTATATTTGGAGATAACATGATCTCACTTCTTTTAGCTACTAATCCTATCTTTCATGCCAGGACTAAGCATTTAGAAGTCCATTATCATTTTGTTACGAAAAAGATTGCAAGCAAGGAGATACAAGTCTCCTATGTATCTACTCATATGCAATGTGCAGATATGATGACCAAATCATTGGATGGAAGTAAGCTTGAGGGGGAGTTGTTGGTACACTTGGAAAGCCTTGATGCTTCAGCAAATACCAAAGACTTATCTCAAATTATTTTTCTATCACTCTTAAAGTGCACATGAACACCCCTTGTAGACGTCACAGACTTTAAACCTTGAGATAAAAGTGAAAGGAGATCATTGAGGGAGTCTAGTTGCACTACGAGCCATGTATCACAACCACCTAGTTGTTGGAATCAAATCAATCACTACCTAAAAGCTAGGAACACTTTTAGGTGGAAGAAACTCAAATTTGAAACTCACTTTATGAGTATAAATACATGTGACTCCTAGTCACGGCGATCAATAGAGAAGGAGTCATTGAGCTTCAAGATTGAGCTTACACTTAGCTCACATTTGTATGAGTAATCCTAATTCATCTCCCTAATATCTTAAATTCATAATCATATACATTTTGAGTCATTAGTGCAAGTTAATCACTTTTTACTATTGTCTGCTGCTATATCAACATTTGTGAGAAATTGATGAGTCAAGTTCTCTATGTATACTTAACATTTTGATGTGATTCACGTTGGGATAGATAGTATGGTTTTTCTAGCTACATATCAATTTTCATATTATTTGGTTCATTCAAGTGTGAGATATGTTCTTTGCAAGCAATCTATGTGTGCACACTATCACCTTCCTAAAAGGCAGGTGATGCTTGGGCAAGGTCATATATGCCCAATTCTATCTTTGATTTTTTAACACCCTTATATTAGTAACTATAAGAACTGTCAAGAAACATGGACTACTTTGGAAGCATTTTTCTCCTCAAGTACCAAAGCCACAAGAAATACGTTATGGATGGAGTTTACAACAATCATGAAGATGCCAAAGCAAAGTCTCATCGATTTTGTCACCAAGATTAAGAACTCCCGATCAACTTGGGAGCATTGAAGAAATCATTAATGAAGAAATAATTGTGAGGAAATTCATCAATGCAATCAAATTTGATGACAAATGGGAAGCCTTCACCACAGCCATGGATGTCTACATGGATATGCAAGCATGTGACTTCAACACGCTCATAGGGAAACTCTTCACATATGAATTCAAGATCATAAAAAATGGTTAGAACAAGAAAGGTAACCAATCCTATACCCTCTATACAGATGAGTACAAACACAAGGATAAAAAAGGAAAAGGTAAGAAAATTGATAATGAAGGAAGTACATCTAAAAATAGTTTTGCAAATAGAGGTAGCAATTCAAGAGGAAGAGGTACAAGAGGTAGAAAAAGCATAGGGACAACTCAAAGTTGACTAGCTTGTGCCATATGTGGGCTATCAAATCACATCAGAGTGAATCTCTTTCAGAATGGAGGGAATCAAAGAGGAAGAGTTTAGAATCAAGGAGGAAATGGAGCTTGGAGATGGTGCAAATGAGTCCAAGCCTACACACTAGGACAATTAGCATTTATTTCATATAGTCACATATGGCTATTCCCTTGTAAAAATCAACTTATTTTTATCCTTGTAAAAGTGCATATGTTAATTGGACTATTCCCATGTGGAGTTAGGAGGAATCGAATCTCCAATTACTTGGTAGTTGATAGATGAGAAAGTAATTCCTAAAGTTTAGGATTCAGTTTATTGTAAGAGCTTAAATTTGAATTCAAAAGTTGGCTCCAACTCTAGCTATAAAAATGGATCAAGAACTCACGTGGAATAGATCAGGATTTGGAGATCATTTGAGAGGGGTTTTTTGTGATAAGTGAGCTTATTCTATAGCCACTTCAGTAGCCTCACATCATGCAATTATACATTGCAATGTCATTGTATTCGTACCTGATTAAATACATATACATTGATCACTTCTCTACTTCACTTCTCTATCAAGTTCATCTCAGAACAGGGATCCTCTCAGACTTGGTTCTCAATGCATAGTTGATCATTTGATGTGATTTAAAATGCTATACATTTTGCATACCATCTATTTTATATCTACAAAGTTGCATTGTCATTTATTTTCTCAATCTCCAGATATCTTCACATCTCTACTCACTGGTCTGCATATTGTAGAAGCCCAAAAATGTCGGGATAGTCATCCAACTTGCTAACCATCATTCTCAGTGTACACTTGATCCTTTTTATTGAAATAACTTGTGAATGGTAGCTATCTAAGTTAACTAGATACTTCCAAAAGGAATTGAATCAATTGCTAGCAGTTTTAGAGCACTATTCATTTTATTAAACATGTCTAAAGAGCAAAATACCAAGTCCTGGCACTTAGTTGAAGTTTCTACTCATCTATTTTGATTCCTTGATTAGAGGATCATGCTCTAAAGCACTTGGGTGGTTATTTGTGATTTTTGGGAAGCTCAATGTGTCTACTCTACTCTCCACACCTTGTTCTTGGCTGGTGTGAAGAAGGATTTTGCAGCACCACTTTATCTCTAGAATCTATCCACCATCTCCTCAAACAATGGTATCAAAGCAACATCAAAGCAAGATGGAAGATGGATTTCCATCATTCATTGACAAATTGGAAAGGGAAAACTATCTAGCATGGTCCCTGAGGATGCAAGCTTACGTCCAAGGAAGAAACTTATATGGATACATCTCCAGAGATGAGGAAACACCAATATTATGAAGCAAACATCAACCTACAAGAGAAGAGCAATAAAGGCTAACTATATGGTGTGCAAAGGATGCTCTAGCCAGGCCTTATATACTTAATTCAATATCTGATTTCTTATTACCTCACATTAGGAATTTCAAGACCTCCCAAGAGACTTGGGAAGTACTCTTTTCATACTTCTCATCAAATACAAGGGCTAGGAAGAACCAACTTTGGATGGAGTTCACAACTTTGAAGAAGTACCCAAAGCAAAGTGTGGCTGACTATGTGACCAAGATGAAGGATGTAGCTAACCAACTCAGAAACATTGGAGAAGAAATAGAAGAGGAGCACATAGTAAGGCAGATCATAAATGGCATCAAGGCTACTAATAAGTGGGATCCCTTCACCATAGCAATGGACCTATATATGGATATGTAGATACTTGACCTCAACACATTGATGGAGAAACTCTTCACACATGAGAGAAAGCTCAACAAGAATGGAGACAACTCTTGAGCTAATTAAACTTTTGCCCTTCACATAGATAGAAATAAAAGTAAAGATAAAGGCAAAGGTAAAAAGAATGACGAAGAGGCAAGTACCCCTCAAGTTAACTTCACAAGTAGAGGAAGAGGTACTAGAGGAAGGTGTTGGTGTAATTCACAAGCCTACACATTTGGCTTGATAGATACATTGAAGTCCATACACATATGCAGAAGCATAGGAACTAGTGCTAGTGGTTAATTACCACTTTATCTCTTTGTAAAAGTCAAATTGAGTTGGAATCTCTGTAAACACCTACCAAAAGGATTCGTGGAAAACGTCAAATCTTTGATTGAAGGAATATCTCCTAGGATATAGGAGCTTGATCATAGGGAGCCAAAAGTTTGAATTTGAATTCAAATTTTTACTCATTCTCTATAAAAATGGTCATGGAAAAGTTGCAGGTAGAACTCATCACTCCCGAGCTTCTCATTACTCATTCTGAGTGTGTGTGAGGCCTACACTCTAGCCCACAACTATCGACACCATTAGGCAATGAAATGCATGCCAATGGATTTGTAAAAAAGTGTTCATTAATACATACATTCTCATTAGTCATTTCTGAGTTCTCTGTTATACTCCTTGAAAGTGGGTCAACTTGTGAAGTGCATATCTCGGTCACTTCTTCACCCAATTCAATGATCTAAAACTTGTTGGATTCAGCTTCAAGTTATCTACATGCTGTCAAAATTTGAGGAGATTCTATTCAGCCAATTTAGAGAAATTTGCATCGAGGTGATCATTGGTTAATGTCTGCTACAGTCCTAAAAAATCGAGGGTATAGCTTTACTTGCTAAATTGATTTCTCTTAGCATAGTTTATCTTCTTACATCATTCCACTTGGAATAGTTGGATTGCTAAGCTAATTAAATGCCCCTAAAATGAATTTTTCCAATTCCTACTGTGCTGGTCATACTGAGCAAAAGATCCAGCAGGTGTCAAGACATAAATAGAAGGCTTTCATGAGTTTTTGAGTTTCAAAGTTATCTGTTTTGATTCAATCATTACATACATCACTTCCAAAGTACATGGGCCATTTTATGGTGTCATTGGAAAGCTAAGGAGGTCTACTTATCAAGTCTAAAGAATTAGGGGGCTGGTACAAAGCAGGTTTGGCAGTACCTACTCAATCTCTTGGAGCATCCATCCATCTTTCCCAACAGTGGTATCAGAGCAAACTAAGGTAAAATGGGAGATGGTTTTCGTTCATTTATTGATAAATTGGACAGGAACAACTATCAAGCATGGTCTCTGAGGATGAAGACCTACTTACAAGGAAGGAGTGTCTATGGATACATCTCACGAGATGAGGAATTGCCCTCATTCAAAACAAGAGGATTACCAACAAAGGAAGAACATGAAAAGCTCAACACATGGTGTGCTAAGGATGCATTGGCAAGGTCTTATTTACTCAACTCCATCTCCGATTTTCTTTTGCCACATATTAGGAATTGTAAGACATCCCAAGAGACTTGGGAAACCTTGTCATCATATTTTTCTTCCAACACAAGGGCTAGAAAAAATCAGTTGTGGATTGAATTCACAACATTAAGGAAGCAACCTAAGCAAGCTGTTTCAGAATTTGTGACCAAGATTAAAGATGTAGCAGATCAGTTGGCAAGCATAGGAGAAGAGATTGAAGAAGAGCAGATTGTAAGGTAAGTGATCAATGGGATCAAGGCTGATGAAAAATGGGAAAGCTTCACCACTCCCATGGACCTTTACATGGACATGCAAATTCCAGATCTTACAACTCTCATGGGACAATTGTTCATTCATGAAGCAAAGCTCAACAAGAATGGAGATACATCCAAAGGTAATAACTCTTCTGCCCTATATACAGATAAAAAGTCTAAAGATAAAGGCAAGAACAAGAAGGTGGAAGATGAAGGCTCTTCCTCCCAAGCCAACTATGTAGGGAGAGGTGGATCATCAAGAGGAAGGGGCAGAGGAGGTAAGCAAGGTAGGGGGAGATCCTATAACTCCTTACCATGCAACATTTGTGGTTTATCAAATCATACTACAGATGAGTGTTTTAGGAATTACAAGAATCAGAGAGGAAGGGGATACCAAAGAGGTGGATACTCACTGTCAAGAGGTAGATTCAACCATCACCAAGGCTACAACAACAACTACAACAACAATTACAACAATAATTACAATGGCAACTACCAAGGAGGATTCAAATCTAGAAAGGACTACAACAACTACACAGAGGAGCAGGATGACTCTCTTCTGATCATGAACATGACTTCAAAATCAGGTACAAATGATGACCACCTATTCTACATTGACTCAGGATGCTCAAATCATGTGGCTGGCAATGTAGCACTACTCTCTGATCATGAGGAACCAAAAGGTAAGCATCAAGTCCAAACAAGTGATGACACCAAGCACTCAGTAGTTAAAGTTGGAAATGTTAAGACTTGTGATGGAAATCAAAACTTGTTGAGCAGGGTACTTTATGTACTAACCATTACCGAAAATTTGATGAGTGTTGGACAAATTGTGGAGAAAGGTTTGCAGGTTAGATTCAACCAGTATGGAGCATTTGTGGAGGATCCAAGACATGGGTTCAAGAGGATTGCTAAAGGAGAAAAATCAGGTAGACTTTTCACTTTTGATCTAGAAGACACAAAGAGTATTGCACTATACAGTTATAAAGATCAAACAGTTTCAGAGCTTGAGATTTGGCACAAAAGATTAGGGCATATAGGAGAAAGAACCTTGAAGCAAATATGCAGGGACCAATGTGTGCTTGGAACACATAATGTATCCAAGCAACATATGATTTATAACTGTGGTGCTTGTCAATTTGGGAAGTCTCACAGGTTACCCTTCTCAAGGAAAGGTTACATGCATGAAGACTACCTAGAGCTTGTTCACACAGATGTATGGGGACCAAGCAAAGACCCCTCAGTCTCAGGATCAAGGTACTATGTATCTGTTATTGATGATTATAGCAGGTGGATTGTATTATACTTCATGAAGCACAAGGATGAGGTGTTTAATTGCTTTAAAAAATATCTTGCACTTGTTGAAAATCAGATAGGAAAAAATTTGAAGAGGCTAAGGTCAGATGGAGGAGGTTAGTACTTCTCCAATGAGTTTGAAAACTTCTTGCAGGACAGAGGCATCAAAAGAGAAATCACCACAAGGTATTCTCTTGAACAGAATGGGGTAGCTGAGAGAAGAAATAGGTTGATTGTTGAGACAGCTAGGTTGATGTTGAATGAAAAAAAGTTACCTAACTATCTATGGGCACAGAGTGTTTCTACTGCCACTTACCTCATAAAGAGGTTACCATCTAAGTCCCTTGATGGCATGACACCCTATGAAGCATGGCATGGTAAGAGACCCTCACTAGACCATTACAGGATATTTAGATGTGTAACATATGTACACATTCCTTCTCAGATAAGAGGTAAGCTAGACCCTAAGGCTGAGAAGTGCATCTTTATTGGATATGATTTAAATCAAAAAGGGTACAGGTTTTATAACCCTTCCAATAAGGGATTCATGGTGAGTAGAGATGCTGTATTTGATGAAAATGGTTCTTGGTATGAGAATGAATGCAGGAAGGTTAAACTACCCTATGATTTGGAAGAAGAATTTCCAAGTCTTGCAAAGAAGGAACCTACTCAGAATGAAGACTCAAGTTTAGAAGATGAAGACACTATCAACCTTGAAGAGTTCAAGGCATGGAAGTCCAAGCCTAGGCAAAATGAAGATGAAGAAGCTTGAAGACATACCTCAATCTTCAACTCAATCTATCAGAAGATCACAAAGAGACTCTGTTTATCTTGCCAAAGATTTGTCAATTGAAGAACCATGATCATATGAAGAAGCCACAACCACGACAGAATGGAAATAAGCTATGGATGAGGATATTGAAGCACTCAAGGAGAGTGACACATGGGAGTTAGTACCAAAAAAGGACTCCATGAAGGTAATAGGATCCAGATGGATCTATAAACTTAAAAGAAATTATGATGGCACAATTAATAGGTACAAAACTAGATTGTTAGCCAAGGGTTTTGCACAAACCCAAGGCATTGATTATGAAGAGACATTCTCTCATGTGGCCAAGATGCCAACTATCAGAGTGTTGGTTAGTGTGGCTTCATAAAAAAATTGGAATATGTACCAATTGGATGTCAAGAATGCTTTCTTGAATGGATGGATTTCAGAGGAGGTATATATGTCACAACCTTCTGGCTATGAGGACCCTAAGAAGGTAACCTATGTTTGCAAATTGAAAAAGGATTTATATGGATTGAAGCAGGCACCTAGGGCATGGAATCACAGATTAACCACCTATCTTCATGACCAAGGTTTTGTCATGAGCAAGGCAGATACTTCTCTATTCATCAAGAGAAGTAATTCAGAGGTTGTTGGGGATGTAAGGGTCATGTGACCTTACCCCCATATTTATATATATACATCATATATAGAGCATTGCCTCAAGAGAGATCATTATGTGGGTTTCGAGGCTCCCACGCATATCCGTGTGTCTCTCCTCTCTTCTCTCTCCCTCCATCTCCTCCTTCCTCCTCTTGTTCTTCACACCAAAGCCCTTCATTGGTATCAGAGCATGTTGAAGGCTGGTGTGCAAGAAGCTTCAATGGAAGCTTAGGTGAGAAGAGGAGAAAGTGCAGGTCGGCATCTCTTGACAGCTGTTCAGTATTTCGGTCATAACTCGAGCTAGGAAGCTCGGATTGACGCGTTTTAAAGTTCTGTGTGTAGCGAACACAAAGAATTAAAACTTCACAGAAGGGCGCAGAACCTGGTTCGGACTTCTGAAGTGCCTAAAATTCGAAAAAACGCACAGAATTGTAGAAGACGAATCTACATTGAGTAGGACAGTAGGTCGGTTTTTTTGTCATAACTTGAGTTCTACAGGTCGGAATGCAATGATTCAACTTGCTGCTCGTAGCTTGAAAAATAGCTACAACTTTGTAGAAGAACTCAGATTCAGCATCTCAGTGCAAAGTCACCGAAACTGCAAAATACAGAGCAGTACTATTGCAAGTGAAATTGAAATTGACAACAGGTGCTTGTTATGAGCATATCTTTAGCTACGCACCTCCGATTGAGGTGTTCTTTATGTCGTTACGTAGCCAAGAGTTAGATCTTGAAGTTTGCTGAAGACCAAAAGTTCAGATTCAGAGGTTATCACCTCTGAAACAGCAAAACACAGAGAAGTACAGTTTTGCCCAAACAACCGTAATTGCACTTGGAGATTGAATTTGCTTTGGAACTTCTTCGAGAGAGAATTTTTGGTGTGCAAGCTCTTATTTTTAGAGCTTCAAAGCATTGTACATTTATGATCACTGTGGTAGCTCCTCCATATGAGAGTAGAGCATGATCTTGTTTCGTGTTTGGCATGTAAGATGACATTGTGGTATACTCTTCTTTGAGGTTTATGTCATCATGAGTTTGATCATGGATGTATAGTGGCGTTGTGGTTTATAGCTTGCTTATGCCACTTGGTTATGGATTTACTTTCCGGTTGCACATACTTTTATGAAAGTTGATTGTGGATCTTGGTTGGTACTTGTATCTTTTGTTTTCTTTGCAGGTACAAGATCCAGATTGGAGCCTCAATTACACGTTTGTTTGTCACCATTATTAGCATTTGTTCATTGATTGATATGTATTTGCCAGTGTGATTCTTGGCATATGTGGATGGTGATTCCCACATGGTTATTTTGGTTCTAGAGTCCATTTTACAAAGGAGATGCTGCCGAAATTTCACCGGCTTTTATGCTAGAAAGGAGCTCTTGTGGATCTTGAAGCTTTTGCGATAGCTTTGGATCATTGACTATCTCCATTCACTTGGACTTGGTCACAGGTTATTTGTGATAGATTGGACCATCTTGCAGGATTCATTCTTGAGTGGGAGGTGCATCACCATTGTATTGGCGTGTATTGCCATTAGTTTTTTGGCACATGTAGTTGCCATTATCTTTGATTATATCAGTGACAGGTGGTGACAGATTACTTATTGTTCTTTCATTATTGGTTATCTTGTTTGATTGCTCAGTTTACAGGGGATACTCTGTCGAATTTTTCCCAGGATTCTTCCACATCTATTTGGTCACTTTGGAGACTTGGTGAGCAGGCTTATGCTCATGGTTTTATATGCATGGTAGATGCATGGTTATGTGACAGGTGGTTCACATGGTTCCTTCTCCATGGAGATATTTGTGATGTGAGTTATGCATATGGATATGCAGGTGTGATTCTATTGAGGATAGAGTATTGTTTCTAGTCTCTTGTTACATTGCTAGTCTTGGATTGCCAGCATGGTGTCTTCTCGATTTGATGGCACTGACTTTCCGAGATGGAAAGCTCAGATGTGGCATACATTGGTTCGTGCAGGGTTACACATGTATGTGCATAGAGATGCACAGAGGCCTCGTGACATGCCCGATCACGTATGGATGGATATGGATGCATTGGCCAGCTCCACTATCCGATTACAGCTTGTGGATTCTATATATGAGTCTGTTATGTATGAGGAGACGAGTAGTGCATTATGGCAGAGACTACATGATATGTATGCGAGTCCATTGACTCATGTGAGACATAGATCACATCGACGACTTCGATGTTGGCACTGTGGCCGTGATGGCCATACTCGACGACGTTGCTTCAGGCGGATGCGACGACGACGTCAGAGATATGCATGTGATGCAGATGAGGTAGTGGTTTCAGGAGATTCTATGGCAGTTGATCATGCCAGTGATGGTGATATCACTTTCTCCTATGGTTCATCTTTGGATTCCTCTTATTCATTGGATGGCACACATATGGCTTGGTTGCTTGATGCATTAGCCAGTTTTCATGTTACTCCATATCGTGAGTGGTTTTATCGATTCTCAGGTGAGAGTCGTTGATGTGTGCAGTTGCCTGATGGTACGACATATGATATTGAGGGTGCAGGAGATGTATGTCTTATGCTACCTAGTGGAGCATCACATATGCTCAGACATGTACGCTATATGCCTTCATTCCCTATAAGCTCGATTTCAGTTAGCCAGTTACAGGAGAGCAGATGTTATGCATTCGTTGGTGAGCATCATTTTCAGTTGCGGTTGGGACAGCTTATGCTTGTCAGAGGTGCCAGGGTTGGGCACAGGTATCCACTATAGGTACTGCATGTGAGAGACAGTCTCGTCTCAGTGGGAGTTCAGCCTTATGTGCGATGTGAGACTCGTCATGTCTCATTTTGTCTACCTACACATATGTCTATTGACATTCATGATGCACATGTATGGCAGGATTCAGATGCTCAGATGGATGCATATGTAGAGCATGTTTTGGATGCTCATGATGCTTATATAGAGCATGATTTTATTGATCATATGGATGCTCTTATGGAGCATACTTTGGATGATCAGTTGGATGCTTTAGAGCATGATGTGGATGCTCATGTAGAGCATTGTGTGATACTCAGTTAGAGTGTGATCATCAGTTTGATCTTGGTGTTGATGTTGTGCATTTAGCTCATATGGAGCATGATGATACACTTGGTGTGGTAGAGCACGATAGCTCTCATGATACACAGTGTATGGTAGAGCATATTAGCTCTCATGATGCACAGCTAGATACATCCTTGGTTGTGAGCATGGCTGATTTAGATGCTGAGGAGTCAGCAGTTATGCAGTCATTCTTGGATTCGCTCATGCCAGATGTTGACATAGATATATCAGGACATGTTGGTCTTGATGATAGTGCTTTGGATGCCTTGGATATAGGCATGGCCGACATACTTAGGTTAGCCAGGATAGCACATGTTTCGTCAGCATTCAGGAGTCTGATATACGAGTTGTTATGCTTGAGACCAGACATTGCAGTTGCTATTGGAGCATTTGCACTTGGAGTTGTCAGTCGTTCGATGATTGACATAGGCATAGAGCGAGTGGGAGCTTTGCAGGAACTTCATGAGTTCTTGCATCAGTCAGATATGAGCTCGACTCTTGTCGATATGAGTCTAGAGCAGTTTGAGGTGCATGGATACACCTTGTTCGAGGCGGTTGGTGTAGGCTGATTTGGTATGGTAGAGATCCGAACTCTTCTTATACATTATTGTATAGTCCTACATCATTCTTTGTATATGTGTTACCACTTATGGTCACATTGACCCTTAAGTGGGAGATTGTTGGGGATGTAAGGGTCATGTGACCTTACCCCCATATTTATATATATACATCATATATAGAGCATTGCCTCAAGAGAGATCATTATGTGGGTTTCGAGGCTCCCACGCATATCCGCGCGTCTCTCCTCTCTTCTCTCTCCCTCCATCTCCTCCTTCCTCCTCTTATTCTGCACACCGAAGCCCTTCAGAGGTAATATACCTTTGTGTTTATGTTGATGACATCATACTTACAGGTAATGATGTCAATGGAATCAGACAAATCAAGAGCCAGATGATGGAGTTCAAGATCAATGATCTTGGTCTATTGAAGTATTTTATTGGGCTTGAGTTAGTCTATAATAACTCAGGAATATACATTAATCAGAAAAAATATATACAGGATATGTTGAAGATGTTTCACTTGCAGGATGCCAAAGTAGCAAGTACTCCAATGGAGGTAAACTTAAAATCAAGTGCCCATGAAGGTGATCAAGTTAATGAAATTACAGGTTATGAAAGTATGGTGGGTAGCTTGAACTATGCTACCTTAACAAGGATAGATAATGCATATGGAGTTAGTGTGCTAAGTCAGTTTATGCACAAGCCAAGAATACCTCACTTAGAGGCTGCCAAGAGAATCTTGAAGTATCCCAAAGGTACACAACATCATGGTTTGTATTTTCCTTACACTTCAGACATTGATATCAAGATCTATTCAGATGCAAATTGGACAGGATGCAAGGATGATAGGAGGAGCACTTCTGGATACATTTCTTTTGCAGGTGATAAACCAATTTCATGGTCTTCAAAGAAGCAACCTACTGTTGCTTTGTCTTCTACAGAGGCAGAGTATAGAGGACTAGCTAATGCCACACAAAAAGCCATTTGGATTAAGCTTTTGTATATAGAATTGGGTTTATATACTAGGTCACCAATAATCTTTGGAGATAATAGAAGCTCACTTCACCTTGTAGCTAATCCTATCTATCATGCTAGGACTAAACATATAGAGGTCCATTACCATTATGTGAGAGAGAAGTTGCTAAGCAAAGACATTCAACTAACCTATGTATCAACCAACATGCAATGTGTAGATTTGTTGACTAAAGCTTTGGATGGAACCAAACTTTGCAGGTTCAAAGCAATGATTGGATTGCGGGATATACATGAAGATTGAAGATGAAGAACAAGCCAAAATGTTTGGCTTGAGGGGGAGCTGTTGGTGTAATTCACAAGCCTACACATTTTTCTTGATAGATACATTGAAGTCCATACACATATGGAGAAGCATAGGAACTAGTGCTAGTGGTTAATTACCACTTTATCTCTTTGTAAAAGTCAAATTGACTTGGAATCTTTGTAAACACCTACCAAAAGGATTCGTGGAAAACATTAGCTCTTTGATTGAAGGAATATCTCCTAGGATATAGGAGCTTGATCATAGGGAGCCAAAAGTTTGAATTTCAATTCAAATTTTTACTCATTCTCTATAAAAATGGTCATGGAAAAGTCACGGGTAGAACTCATCAATCCCGAGATTCTCATTACTAATTCTGTGTGTGTGTGTGAGGCCTACACTCTAGCCCACACCTATCTACACCATTACGCAATGAAATTCATGCCAATGGATTTGTATACAAGTGTTCATTAATACATACATTCTCATTAGTCATTTCTGAGTTCTCTGTTATACTCCTTGAAAGTCTGTCAACTTGTGAAGTGCATATCTCGGTCAATTTGTGAGCAAAGTCAATGATCTAAAGCTTGTTGGATTCAGCTTGAAGTTATCTACAGGCTGCCCAAATTTGATAAGATTCTATTCAGCCAATTCAGAGAATATTGTGTTGAGGTGATCCCTGGTCAATGTCTACTACAATCCTAAAAAATCGAGGGTATAGCTTTACTTGCTAAATTGATTTCTCTTAGCATAGTTTTTCTTTTTACATCATTCCACTTGGAATAGTTAGCTTGCTAAGCTAATTAATTACCCCTAAAAGGAATTTTTCCAATTCCTACTGTGCTGGTCATACTGAGCAAAAGATCGAGTAGGTGTCAAGACATAAATAGAAGGTTTTCATGAGTTTTTGAGTTTCAAAGTTATCTGTTTTGATTCAATCATTACGCACGTCACTTCCAAAGTACATAGGCCATTTTATGGTGTCTTTGGAAAGCTAAGGAGGTCTACTTATCAAGTCTGAAGAATTAGGGGGCTGTTAAAAAAGCAGGTTTTGTAGTATCTACTCAATCTCTTGGAGCATCCATCCATCTTTCCCAACAAAATGGGGTAGAGGAGGAAACCAAGGCAAGGGGAGATCATACAACTCTTTATCTTCCAATATATGTGGCTTGACCAATCATACCATAGATTAGTGTTTCAAGAACAGAAAGAATCAAAGAGGAAGAGGCTTCCATAGAGGAGGCTATGGACAATTCAAAGGCATGTTCAACAATGGAGGAAGCAATTACTATCATAATTCCACCCAAGGCTACAAAAAGAACTATCAAGGAGGTTTCAGAGGTAGAAGAGACTAGAACAACTATACAAAAGAGCAAGAGGATTCTCTATTGATCATGAACATGACATCCAAGCAAGGTAAAGTTAATGAGCATCTATTCTATATTGTCTTGAGTTGTTCCAATCGTGTGGCTGGAAATGTAGCATTTCTATCTGATCTTGAAGAACCTAAACAGAAGCATGAAGTCCAGACAGGTGATGATACTAGGCACTCTATTAAGAAGATTGGAAATGTCAAAGCATCTGATGGTGACATGAACCCTTTAAGTAAGGTATTATATGCGCCAACCATAATTAAAAACCTAATCAGTGCTGGGCAGATTTTTTAAAAGGGCATACAAGTTAGATTCACAAGGCATGGAGCATATGAAGAGGACCCTCAACAAGGCTTCAAGAGGATTCAAAAAGGTGGGAAATCTAGTCGAATCTTTACATTTGAAGTTGAAGATACGAGAAACATTGCACTCTTCAATTACAAAGATTAGACCCTATCTGAACTTGAGATATGGCATAAGAGACTAGGTCATATAGGTGAAAGAACACTAAAGCAAATATGTGGGGATCAGAGTGTGCTTCGCATTCCAAATGTGTCCAAGCAACACATGATTTACAAATGTGGAGCATGCCAATTTGGCAAATCACACATGCAACATTTCAACAAAAAAGGATATATGTATGAAGACTACTTGGAGCTTGTACACACAGATGTGTGGGTCCTAGTAGACATCCATCAATCTTAGGATCAAGGTACTATGTTTCATTCATAGATGACTATAGTAGATGGACAACTCTTTACTTCATGAAGCATAAAGATGAAGTTTTCATTTTTTTCAAGAAGTATTTGGCATTGGTTGAGAACCAAACAGGTAAAAAGCTTGAAGAGGATTAGATATGATGGAGGTGGTGAGTATTTCTCACATGAATTTGAATCATTCTTACAGGACAAAGGTATAAAGAGAGAAGTTACAAGAAGATACACTCCTGAAGAGAATGGAGTGGTAGAGAGAACGAATAGACTAATAGTCGAGGCTACAATATCAATGTTGAATGAAAAGAAACTTCCAAATTACTTATGGGTAGAGGTTGTTTCCATAGCCACATACTTAATTAATAGGCTTTTGTGCAAGTCCTTGGATGGAACGAAACCTTATGAAGCATGGAATGGTAGGAGACCCCCCTTAGACCATTGTAAAATCTTTGGGTGCATTGCTTATGCACATATACCCTCAGAGATTAGAGGAAATCTTGATCAAAAAGCTGAAAGGTGTATATTCATTGGATATGACCAAAACCAAAAAGGATATAGGTCGTATAATCCCACTAACAAAGGATTTATAGCACTTATTAGGGATGTGGTTTTTGATGAAAATAATTCATGGTTTGAAGATGATTTTAGAAAAATCAAACTACCTAATGACTTGGAAAAGTGATTTTCCAATTGTAATTCAAGAAGAACCACAAATATCAATAGATGTCAACTAAGAAGATGAAGAATAGATTGACTACAAAGCTTGGAAGTCCAAAGGCAAGACAAAACTTAAGCAGTCAGAAGACAGTCCAGAATCATCCAATCAAGCACTTAGAAGATCTCAAAGGGAAAGTAAGAAACCCATAAGCTATGGCTATGACACATCACTAGTCACCAAGCATTTTGTAGACATGACTAAAGATTCTATGTCAGAATAGCCTTCTTCATTTCAAGAAGCCAACAAGAAGAAAGAATGGGGAGAAGCCATGCAAGAAGAAATTGAAGCACTTCAGGAGCAAAACGCTTGGGATTTGGTCCCCAAGAAGCCAAGCATGAAAGTAGTAGGATCCAGGTGGACTTATAACGTCAGGAAGAATCTAGATGGTTCAATAAACAAGTATAAAGCAAGACTACTAGCAAAAGGGTTTCCTCAAACCCATGGAGTGGATTATGAGGAGACCTTCTCACCTGTGGCTAAGATGCCAACAATTAGAGTTTTAGTAAGTATTGTTGCTTCAAAGAATTGGAACTTATACAGTTAGATGTTAAAAATGCATTCCTAAATGGATGGATCTTGGGAAGAAGTCTACATGTCTCAACCACTAGGGTATCAAGAAAAGGACAAACTAGATTATATTTGCAAACCACGGAAAGCACTTTATGATTTAAAGCAAGATTCTAGATCTTGGGACCATAGGCTTGTCACATAGTTGCAAGATCAAAGATTTGTTGCTAGCAAAGCAAATTCTTCTTTATTCATTAAGAAGACTAACTTAGAAGTTATCTATCTATGTGTTTATGTGGATGACATTATCATTACAGGGAATGATACCGATGGCATCAAGCAAATTAAAGTTGAGATGATGGAAGAATTTAAATTAGTGATCTTGGTTTGTTAACATACTTTCTTGGATTAGAACTTGTATATTAGGATTTTGGAATCTTTATTAATCAGAGAAAGTACATTCATGATAAGTTAGTCACATTTAAAATGGAGAACACTAAAAGTGTAGGTACACCCATGGAATGCAATCACAAGCTTTGTTTTCATGAGGGATAACTACTTGAAGATATTACAAGTTAACAAAGGCTTGTTGGGATTCTCAATTATGCAACCTTAACAAGAGTGGAAATTTGTTATGGAGTGAGAACATTAAGTCAATTTATGCATACACCTAGAAAACCTCAATTGGAGGCTACCAAGAGGATCTTAAAGTATCTAAAGGGTACTATAAATGAAGGGTTGTTTTATCCATTCACATTTGATTTGGATAGGAAGATGTATTTTGATGCAGATTGGGCTTGCTAAAAAGATGATGGGAGGAGCACTTGTGGCTACTTACCTTTTGCACGTTCAAAGCTAATTTCATGGTCATCAAAGAAACAAACAACCATCCCATTGTCATTGATTGAAGAAAAACATAGAGGCTTAGCAAATATTGTCATCAATTGAAGAAAAATATAGAGGCTTACCAAATGCAACACGAGTCTATGTGGCTCAAATTACTTTACACGGATTTGGGATTACATTCTTATACTCAAATGATTTTTTGAGAGAACATTAGCTCACTTCATTTGGCTGCTACTCTTGTATATCATGTTATTGAACATGTGTAGAGACCAAAATAGCAAGTCTTGGCATAGTTGAAGTTTCTACTCATCTATTTTGATTCATTGATTAGAGGATCATGCTCCAAATCACTTAGGTGGTTATCTCCGATTTTTGGGAAGATCAAGGAGTCTGCTCGACTCTCCTCAACTTGTTCGTGGCTATTGTGAAGCAAGATTTTGCAGCAGCACTTCATCTCTAGAATCGATCCACCATCTCCTCAAACAGGAGAGGTACATAAAACAACTCTTATGGATACAAAAACAATTCCTACAATTACAACTCTCAAGGAGGATACAAAGGAAGGATAGAATATAGAAATTATAGAGATCATCAAGCTCAAGAGGATTCACTTCTACTTATGCCATTACAATGAAACAAGGTAAGCATAGTGAGCATGTATTCTACATAGACTTTGGATGCTCAAATCATGTGGCAAGAAATATAGCTCTAATCTAAGACTTCAAAGATCCAAATAACGAGCATGAACTCTAGAGGAGTGATGACTTAAGAAACCCAATAGGGAATATAGGAAATGACAAGACCTCCAATGGTAACATGAATATATTAAGTAGGGTAATTTATGTGCCAACCATTACATGAATCTTATAAGTATAGGTCACATTTGGGAGAAGTGTTGGCAGTGAGATTCACGAGGCATGGAGGCTATGTAGAGGATCCATATCAAAGTTTCAAGGAGATAAAAAAGGAGAGAATATAGGTAGGGTGTTCAAATTTGAACTCCAAGACACTAAGAACATTGCTTCTTTCAACTATGGTACCCAAACCCTATCATAACTTGGGCTTTGGCATGAGAACATAACTCACATTGGACAAAGAATCCTCAAACAAATTAGTGGAGATTTGAGTGTACTTGATATACCCAATATGTCAAACGAACACATGATATAGAAATGTAGTGCACATCAATTTCGAAAATCAAACATGCAACCATTCACGAAGAAGGGATACATATATTAAGAGCTTCTAGAGTTAGTGCACACCGATGTTTGGGGGCCAAGCAAAGAATGTTTAATCTCATGATCAAGGTATTATGTGTCATTTATAAATGATTTTAGCAAATGGAATATTCTGTACTTCGTGGAGCACAACGATGAAGTGTTTTAATGTTTTTAGCAATATTTGGCTCTTTTGGAGAATGAAACAAGTAAAACCCTAAAAAGACTAAGTCTTAATAGAGAGGGAGAGTACTTCTCTTATGAATTTAATTCAGATCTCCAAGATAGAGGTATCAAAAGAGAATTTAGTACCAAATATACCCTTGAGTAGAATGAAGTGTCAAAGAGAAGGAATAGGACCATTGTGGAAGCAACAAGGTCTATGATGAATGAGAAGAAGGTATCAAACTATTTTTGGGCTCAAGAAATATCTACTACCACATATTTGATAAATAGATTACCTTTAAAGGCTTTCATTGGTATGCCTCCATATGAATCTTGGAGTGCAAGAAGACCACGTTTTGACCATTGCAAGATTTTTGGGTGCATTGCATATGTGCACCCATCACAAATTAGAGGCAAACTGGAACCTAAGGTAGAGATGTGTGTTTTGATAGGCTATGATCTTAATCACAAAGGTTCCAAACTATATAACCATATCAATAAAGGCTTTATAGTCAATTGAGATGTTGGGATTGATGAGAACAAGTCATGTTTTGAAGATGATTGCAAGAAGATAAAGCTACCATATGATCTATAGGAATACTACCCAACTCTATCAAGTAAGAATACACACATACTTGAAACATCGAGTGACTCTGAAGATGATCACAAGACTCCAAGAAGAGAAATAAACTCATGGATCTCCAAAGTCAAGGATAAGGTATAGGAATTGAGGGATGTAGCAGAATCCTCTCAATTAGAATGGAGGAATGCTATGGCAAAGGAAATTAAACCCTTCCAAGAGAATCACACTTGAGAGTTGGTGCCCAAGAATCCAACTATGAAGATCATGAGATCTAGATGGATATACAAAGTGAAGAAGAATTCTTCTGGAGCCATCAAGAGGTATTAAGCTAGAATTGTGGCTAAAGGGTATGCTCAAAAGAAAAAAGAATTGAATATGAGGACACCTTCTCACATGTGGTAAAGAATCCAAGAATCAGAGTGCTTATGAGCATTCTAGCTTCGAAGAACTAGAAGATCTACCAAATGGATATTAAGAATGCATTTCCAAACCAATCGATATCTGAAAAGGTATATATGGCTCAACCTGCTAGATTTGAACATTCAATATTTCTTGAACATGTGTGTAAGCTAAGGAAATCCCTATATGTTCTAAAACAAGTTTGAAGAGCTTGTGATCATAGAATAGTCATATATTTGGAGGATAAGGGTTTCATGCCTAGGAAAGTAGATCATTCACTCTTTATCATGAGGAATCATGAAACACATCATATACCTTTGTGTCAATGTAGTTGATATTATACTCACATATAATGATGTTGAAGGCATTAGGAGGTTCAAGCTATGAATGAAGGATCAATTCACGACCAGTGACCTAGGGCAACTCAAATACTTCCTATGATTTAAATTTGTGTACACAAAAACGGGTGTGTATTTAGCTCAAAGGAAATACATCAAGAATATGTGAACCATGTTGAAGATGGAGAACGCTAAAGTTGCATGTACTCTTATGGAGATGAATTGGAAGCTAAGTGCTCATGAAGGAGAGCCAATTGAACACATAAAAAGGTAACTTAGTGGCTAGTTTGGACTATCCCACATTGATTAGAGTAGACATTTGCTATAGTGTAAGTGTTCTAAGTCAATTTATGCATAGTCCTAGGAAACCCCACATGGAAGCAGCTAGGAGAACACTCAACTAATTGAAAGGAGCCTTAATTTATGGTGTATATTATCCATATTGATCTTATTTAGACATAAAGCTATTCTCTGATGCACATTGAGCATGTTCTAAAGATGACATGAGAAGCACATTAGGATATCTAACTTTTGAAAGAACAAAGTATATCTCATGATCATTGAAGAAGAAAGCCATTATTGCTCTTTAATGAAAAGTGTTCAATACAAAGGATTAGCCAATGCAAGTAAGGAATCCATGTGGACCAAGACCTTGTACTTAGATTTAGGTGTCAAGTCTTCTACTTCTCACATTATTGGAGATAACGTAAGCTCACTTCATCTTGTAACAAATCCAATTTATAATGCTAGGACCAAACACATAGAGGTCACTATCACTATGCTAAGGATAAAATCAGGAGCCAGGAGATTGAACTCTCATATGTATCCACTGAAGAATAATGTCCATATATAATGACTGAAGCATTGGATGGAGTTAAGTAGGGCATCTTCAAAGCTATGATCGGACTTCAGAAAGTATGGAAGTATTGAAGACTCAAGCATCTTAGGCTTAAGGGGCTGCTATTGGTGCATAGAGAAAGCCTAATCTCTTGACCAATGACATCGGATGCCTCTTGATTTATGAAGCATACATGTATAACCATTGCACTATATGCTTTCAAAGCTTAAAAGGTTGGATAATTATTTTTATCCCAATCAAAGATAAACGTGAAAGATGTAAAGAATATCATGAGTTTAGTATGAGAAAAAAGCCACAAATATTTTGAATTCAAATATTGAATTATCCACTAAATGTTAGGATCACTTTTAGGAGGAAATCCTAACAATCATCAAGTCCAAAAAGTAGTATATATACACTATGTCTTTGAGTAAAGGGAAAGAGTGAGATTATAGTTGATCATCTCATTCATACTGAGTGAACTTTGTATCACCGCAAAGCTAGAGAGGTCCTCCTAGAAAGTAGAGATTCATCCCCCCCCCCCCCCCCTTGAAGTCTTACGCACATTCTTCTGAGTGTATTCATCCTGAATTCATTAAATAACTTGGTATAACTTTCTTAACAGTCATTTGAACATCTACAAAAGGCCTCTATTCCATTGCTACTAGGTTTTGATCACTAAGAAAAACAAAAAGAGCTTGCTTCCATAAATAGATAACTTTTCAAGGTGTTTTGTATTCACAACTTATCTGTTTGGCATAAAGATTTGAGAATGATACTTCAAAGTACTATAGTGGGCTAAATGCCTATACTCGAAGCTTAGGATTCTATTAGGGTTCTCTAAAGTTATCAAGGCTTTTTTTGAGCAAGATTTTGCTAAGACCATCTTATCTCCTTACACTTTCCATCACCTCCTAAAATCCACTATGTCCCAATCTTTTAGGTTCTTAAGGTCCCTTAGAAAAGGGTGCCTCTTTCCTTTTTTTCCATAGATAGTGGTGATTGATGGAATTTAATCCATCATATTTGAACACTAGAAATGAAATGGACCCAATAACTAAGTCCTTTCATACACCTTTTTTGTTACCCTATAGCAAAACTCTAATTCACCTGCCTTACAAAGAGACTAGAGGGGGTGTGGGCTTGATCGCTCCTTCTTGCTCCTTCTCTGTTCATGTAATTCCCCCCTCTGCATTTTGCTTAGCTAAAACTATTGTGTTTACCCTCCTTGAGCCTTAGATGACTCTCTCCTTGAGGCTCCTTGGATATATGTTTCCTAATCTTCAATGACCTACAAGACGTTCGTGCATTTGATGTCTCTTCACCTCTTTTTATAGCTTTTGTATGCTTCTCTTGACTTTTCCACTGTCTTAGGATTTCCTTGCCTGACCTTGCCATACCTTGAGACTACCCTAAGTGATTTGAGCCATGACTATTGTCCACATGAAGGTCTTCAGACCCCTTTGTACATCTAGAGCTTGCATAGTTCACATTTGGAACACTCCCGCTCAAGCTTAAGGTGGTTATGTCCATATCAAGCAAGCTCAAAGGTTTTGAAAACTTTGTTAGTTTGATCACATGCAAGCTTTTGGTGAAGATATATTCAACTTGGTCCTTTGTACCTACAAAATGAACATTAATGACCCATTTGCAACCTTATCCCTTACATAATGGTAATGCTTCTCAGTGTGCTTGCTCCATGCATGATACATGGGATTGTTAGCAAGATGTAGGCTTGACATGTTATTTCCATAAAGTGGAATTGGTCCAAATTGTAGACCAAGATCTTTGAAGAGCATCTTAAGCCACAATGTTTCACATGTAGTGAGGGCTAAAGCTCTATATTCAGCCTCTGTTGAACTCAATGCAAGCGTGGTTTGTTTTCGGTTTATCCATGAATTTTTTTTTGTACCTAGCATGAAAACATAGCTAGAAGTTGACCTTCTATCATCAACACTTCCTATCCAATCTGCATCACTCCATCCTCTTATTTGAAGTTCTTCATTATACCATCTTCCTTGCTTAACTTGAAATTTGAATCCATAGGTTAAGCTATTGGTTTGCAATCTTCCATGCCAAACCTAAACAACACATCTAGAAGATACTTCTTTTGAGAGAGATAGATACCTTCTTTCCCATAAATCACCTCAATACCAAGAAATTACTTTATCACATGTATATGTGAGAATTTTAACTCTCTTCCACACTTCTCTTTGATGGTCCTTATCCCGATAGCATCAGCACGTGTCACAAGAAGATCATCTACATATATGCATATCAAACATATGTTGTCATTTGTCTTGTTCATATACGAGGATGGATCTACATCACTTGGAGAGAAACCACATGTCTTGAAGAACTCCACTAGCCTCTGATTCCAAGCCCTTGGTGCTTGCTTTAGGCCATACAAGGACTTCTTCAACTTGCAAACATAGGTACAGAGTTGTGGATCTACATACCCTTGAGGTTGTTCCATGAATGCCTCTTCCTAAAACTCACCATTCAAGATAGCATTCTTTATGTCCATCTAGGAGATAGGCTACCTTCTTGATGCACATAGGGCTATGAGAGCTCTAATGGTAGCCTTGTTTTCGACAGAGCCAAAATTCTCCTCATAATCCACCCCTTGTGTTTTTGTGAAGCCTTTGGCTACTAGTCTAGCCTTGTACCTTGCTAAGGTGCCATTTTCATTCCTCTTGGTCTTGTAAACCTACCTGTTTTGGACTATCTTCAAGCATTCCTTCTTGAGAACTAGTTCGCAAGTGTTTTTCTCCTTGAGAGCTTTGAACTCTTCATACATAGCCTTCCTCATACATAGCCTTCCTCCACTCTGGTTTGCTCTTTGCCTCCTCATAAGAATTTGGCTCTTGATCTGCAATGACATTCATCATGTATTCATAGTGCTTTGCCATGAAGGAACCATATGTATACCTCTATAGGGATGTCTTCTTCCTTGTAGACCTCCTCTAATGGACTTTGGGATATTTTTTGTTGATCCTATCGAACTTTACATTAGGAGTAATGACCTCCTCAACCTCTTCCTCTTCTGATTCCTCTTGAGCTTCCCTACTTTCTTAGTCTATCTCTTGCAACCTTCTATACTTTCAAGTAGAGGATGGTCACTCATAATCACAAGTGTAAGAGTCATCATATAAATGTACCTTAGATGTAGAAGCCTCTAGTCCACTGAGTGTGATTGACTCTTGAGGTTGAATATACACATCAAAGTTTGCATACTCCTTTTGATCCTCTTCATCCAGCTTTGCCTTGCCCTTTTCTCCATACCATCACCTTGACTCATTAAAAAAAACATCTCCTGATAAATATAGCTTCTCTGAGAGAGGGTTGTAGCACCTGTAGCCTTTTTGCTCATTTGAGTAGCCAATGAGCACACATTTCTAACTCTTGGGCTCTAACTTTGTTCTCACTTCACTAGGAACATGAACAAACCAAACACATACAAATACCTTGAGGTGCTCAATGGTTGGTTTCTTTCCATAATAGACTTCATGTGGAGTCAAGTTGTGGACACCACCTATTGGGACCCAGTTTTTCAAGTAACAAGCTGTATTCACAGCCTTAGCCCAATAAGAGAATGATAACATACCTTCATCTATGAGACATGTAGCTATCTCAACCAAATGCCTATTCTTCCTCTCTGCAACACCATTTTGTTGATAGGTGTACATGCATGTAAAGTTCCTCTTTACACCATTTTTGTGCAATTAATTTGTGAATTTCATTAGAGAAAAACTCTCCCCTTCATCTGACCTTAGTGTCTTGATGTGTGCATCACATTCTTTCTCAACAAGGGACCTAAAATTTTGAAAGCATGAAAACACTTCTTACTTTTCTTTGATAATATATAGCCATACCTTTCTTGAGTGTTCATCAATGAAAGTCACAAAGTACCTATCTCCTCCCATTGAGGACTCCTTGCTAGGGCCCCATACATCTGAGTGTATAAGCTCCAAGGGATAGAGGATCTGTACTCACTCTTTGGAAATGGCTTCCTTGCTTTCTTACCTAGCTCAAAAGCATCACAAAACTCATGTTCATGTTGGCCTTTAAGATTTGGTAGTGTTGATGCAAATGTCCAAGCCTTTACATTTGGCTTAGCATGGAAAACATTATGTGGAAACACTAGATGGATCATGTGAACCTTAGCTTGTAACACTTGATCATTTACCAATTGTAGAAGATTAAAACCTTGAAGAATCTTTCAAGATCCTAAATCTCATGGAGTTAGGAAGAAAAATAGCTACAAGTTTCAAATGAGAGAATAGCTCCTAGATTAAGGGAGTCACTTTCAGTTGGAACCAAGTTTGAATTTCAAATTCAAACTTAGGAGAAACTTCTTATATAAAGGTCTTTGAAAATCACGCAATGTGTGGCCTCATTGAGATCTCTTTCTTGATCATTTGTAGGACTTGAGAAGCTCACATCATAGCTCACTCAGGATATCATTGTTGAGCATCATTACTATGCCAATGATCTTGTACAATCATGTTTTATAATACATATAGCTCATTGATCATCTCTGTCTACTTCTCTGATATGACTACTCAAAATAGTAAACTTTCTCTGGTCATATCTCAATGATTTTCCAACCCCTTTGCATGAGCTATAGCTTTTTGGAGCTGATGTGAAGTCTAATTTGTGCTATCAAAAGTGCTAGGCATTTGTTCAAGCCATCTGGGAGAAATCATCGTCAAAGTGAGCACTGGTCATCTACTGGTTAGTCCCTAAAAAAGCAAGGGTAAGCTTTGGATCGCTAAACTTATTTCTGAGAGCATAGTTTATCATTTTAGATGATGACACTTGCAAGCATTATCTATCTAAGCTAATTGAATTCCCTCAAAAGGAATTTCATCAATTGTTACTATAATGTGAGCACTGAACAAAAGAACCAGTAGGTATATGGACTAAAATAACAAGTTTTGTGACACTAGCTATTCATAAAGTAGTCTCTTTTGATTCAATTGTTTCAAGCATGAACTCCAAAGTACATAGGTACTTTCTTGGTGTCATTTTCAAGCTAAAAGGCCTACTATCAAACTTTTAATTGTATTAGGCCAGATACAAAGCAGGTTTTAGCAGTACTACCTCACTTCCTTGAGGTATCCATCCATCTCCTCGAACAATGGTATTAGAGAAAGTTGCGTTAAAATGGGAGATGGTTTTCCTTCTTTCACTGATAAATTGGATAGGAATAATTATCCAGCATGGTTCTTGAGGATGAAGAAATATCTACAAGGAAGGAGTCTCTATGGATACATATCAGGAGATGAGGAGATGCCCATGTTCAAAAGCAAAGGTCAACCTACAAGAGAGGAGCTAGAAAGACTCAACTCATGGTGTGCGAAAGATGCTTTAGTTAGGTCATATCTACTCAACTCTATTTCTGACTTCCTTCTTCCTCAAATTAGGAATTGCAAAACTTCCCAAGAGACTTGGATACTCTATCTTCATACTTTTCTTCCAATACAAGAGCTAGGAGAAATCAATTGTGGATGGAGTTTACTACTCAAAGGAAGTAACCTAAGAAGAATGTTTCAGAGTATGTGATGAAAGTAAAGGATGTGGCTGATCAATCGGCAAGCATAGGTGATGAGATTGAAGAGGAGAAAATAGTGAGATAGATAATCAATGGCATCAAGGCAGATGATAAATGGGAATGTTTCACAACTGCAATGGATCTTTATATGGATATGCAAATCCCTGATCTTACCACTCTCATCAGGTAACTCTTCACCCATGAGGCCAAGCTCAACAAAAATGGATAACCATCAAGAGGTAACAATTCTTATGCCCTCTATAGAGATAAAGGAAAGTCTAAGGATAAAGGAAAGAGCAAGAAAGTTGAAGATGAAGGTGCTACTTCTCAAGCTAACTATGTAGGGAGAGGTATGATTTCAAAAGGAAGGGGCAGAGGATGTAAGCAAGGTAGGGGGAGATGTTTCAAATCTTACCCATGCAATATGTGTGGATTGTCTAATCACACAATAGATGAGTTCTATAGGAACTTCAAGAACCAGAAGGGAAGAGGATTTCAAAGAGGTGGCTACTCACAATCAAGAGGAAGATTCAACCACAATCAAGGATGCAACCATGGCTACAACAACAATTATCAAGGAGGATACAAATCAAGAAAAGAATTCAACAACTATATAGAGGATCAAGAGGATTCTCTTCTCATTATGAATATGACTTCAAAACAAGGTATGAATGATGAGCACCTCTTCTATATTGACTCAAGTTGTTCAAACCATGTAGTAGGCAATGATGCTCTCCTTTCTAATCTTGAGGAGCCTAAAGGAAAACACCAAGTGCAGATAGGTGACAATACAATGCGTTTAGTTATCCATCTACTGAAATGATCAATAAATGTATTTGATGAGAATGATTCTTGATTTGAAAGTGAATGCAGGAGGGTCAAATTGCCATATGAATTGGAAGAAGAATTTCCAAGCCTCACCAAGGAGGATCCAAGCACAATTGAAGACATCAAATCAGATGATGAGGAGACCATCAATTTTGAAGAATTTAAAGCATGGAAAGCAAAAGTCAAGGTCAAGATGAAGAGGTTGGAGGACATACCTGAGTCATCCAACCAAGCCTTATGGAGATCACAAAGAGAGAGTAAGAAGCCAATCAGATATGGGTATGATACTTTATTAGTCACTAAGCATTCTATTTATCTTGCTAAGGATTCATAACTTGAAGAACCTTCTTCATATGAACAAGCAAGTAGCAAAGAAGAATGGAAGGAGGCTATGCATGAAGAAATAGAAGCACTCCAAGAAAATGACACTTGGGAGCTAGTACGCAAGAAAGCATCAATGAACGTAATTGGTTCTAGGTGGATTTACAAATTCAAAAGGAACTCAGACAGATCCATAAAGAGATATAAATATAGGCTTGTGGCTAAGGGTTTTTCACAAACCCAAGGATTAGATTATGAAGAAACCTTTTCGCCTATGGCTAAGATGCCAACCATTAGAGCATTGGTAAGTGTAGCTGCATCTAGAAATTAGAATATGTATCAACTAGACGTAAAAAAATGCCTTTCTCAATGGGTGGATTTTAGAGGAGGTTTACATGGCTCAACCTCCTCGCTATGAAGACCAAAACAAGGTAAATCATGTATGCAAATTGAACAAAGCTCTTTATGGTTTAAAGCAAGCACCTAGGGCATGGAACCACAGGTTCACAACCTATCTTCAAGACCAAAGATTCATGATGAGCAACTCAGATTCTTCTCTCTTTGTCAAGAGGAGTAACTCATAAATGATATATTTATGTGTATATGTGGATGACATCATTCTTACAGGTAGTGATGCCAATGGCGTTAAACAATTAAAAAACTAGATGATGCAGGAGTTTAAGATCAGTGACCTAGGGCTTCTGAAATATTTTATTAGACTTGAGTTAGTATACACTAACTCTAGAATTTGAATTTACATCACTCAAAATAAATATATGCAGGACATGATGAAGAAGTTCCACTTGGAGAATGCAAAAGTAGCTAGCACCCCTATGGAGGTAAATCATAAATTAAGTGCTCATGAAGGTGATTTGCTTGAAGAAATTGCAAGTTATCAAAGCATAGTTGGAAGTCTAAACTATGCAAAATTAACAAGGATTGATAGATGTTATGCAGTAAGTGTTGTGAGCCCAAACATGCATAAACCTAGAGCACCTCACTTGGAAGTTGCTAAAAGAATTTTGAAGTATCTCAAAGCTATTCAAAATCAAGGTCTTTACTTCCCGTACACATGAAATTTGGACATAAGATTGTACTCAGATGTAGATTGGGCAAGATGTAAGGATGACAGAAGAAGTACTTCTAGATATTTATCTTTTGCAAGTGATAAGCCCATCTCGTGGTCGTCTAAGAAGCAACCAAGTGTTGCTCTATCTTCAATAGAGGCTGAATACAGGGGATTAGCAAATGCTACACAAGAAGCTATTTGGATTAGATTGCTCTATGCAGACTTGGGACTTCACACTCATTCACCTATGATCTTTGGTGATAATACTTGTTCTTTGCATCTTGCAGTCAATCCCATTTATCATGCAGGAACCAAGCATATAGAAGTGCACTATCACTATGTTAGAGAGAAAATCTTGAGCAAAGAGATTCAAGTAGCATATGTATCTACAAATGTTAAGTGTGTTGATTTGTTAACCAAAGCTCTTGATGGTACTAAGCTTTGTTGAATTAAAACCATGATTGGATTACAGGATATTCAAGAGGATTGATGAAGCTATGCAAGCCAAGATGTTTGGCTTGAGGGGGAGTTCTTGGTGCAAATGTCCAAGCCTTCACATTTGGCTTAGCATGGAAAACATTATGTGGAAACACTAGATGGATCATGTCAACCTTAGCTTGTAACACTTCATCGTTTACCAATTTTAAAAGATTAAAACCTTGAAGAATCTTTCAAGAGCCTAAATCTCATGGAGTTAGGAAGAACAATAGTTACGAGTTTCAAGTGAGAGAATAACTCCTAGATTAAGGGATTCACTTTTAGTTGGAGCCAAGTTTGAATTTCAAATTCAAACTTTGGAGAAACGTCTTATATAAAGGTCTCTGAAAATCATGTGGTGTGTGGCCTCCTTGAGAGCTCATTTCTTGATCATTTGTAGGAGTTGAGAAGCGCACAACATAGCTCACTCATTCCATCATCATCAAGCATCATTACTATGCCAATGATCTTGTACAATCATGTTTTAAAATGCATATAGCTCATTGATAGTCTCTATCTACTTCTCTCTTATGACTACTCAGAGCAGTAAACTTTCTCTGGTCATATCTTAGTGAACTCTCAACCATTTTGCATGATCTATAGCTTGTTGGAACCGAATTGAATTTACAATGTGTTCTCAAAATTTCAAGGCATTTGGTTTAGCCATTTGGGAAAGAAACATTGTCAACGTGCTCACTAGTCATCTACTGGTTAGTCCCTAAAAAGTTGGGGGTAAGCTTTGGATTGGTAAATTTATTTCTCAGATCATAGTTTATCATTTTAGATTATAATACATCCAATCATTAGATATATAAGCTAATTGAATTCCCACAAAAGTAATTTCATCAATTGTTACTGTAGTGTGAGCACTGAGCAAAAGATCCAGCAGGTGTACGGACTAAAATAGCAAGTTTTGTCACACTAGCTATTCATGAAGTAGTCTGTTTTGATTCAATTGTTTCAAGCATCAGTTCCAAGTACATAGGTACTTTCTTAGTGTCATTTGGAAGCTAAAAGGGCGTACTATCAAACTCTGAATTGTATTGGTGCAGGTACAAAGCAGGTTTTAGCAATACCACTTCACTTCCTTGAGGTATCCATCCATCTCCTCCAACAGGTAGTCCCTACACTAAACCTACTTCTCACATGCTTTTTAAGTTGGAAATATTAATCTGTCCACTCCTCTTGTGTCACAAATGAATCCCTGCAATCCTTTTATTACCAATCATCACATAACATACCTTGTTGTGTGTAGGAGCAACATATAGTGTGCATAATAACCCCTTCTTTCCTTCCCTTGGCAATGACCTTTCCTCCTTACTTCACCGTGCACCTTTTGCCATCAAATGTAAACTGCATACCTCTCTCTACCATCTATCCTATAGATGTAAGGTTCTTGGAAATAAATGGAACATGGAGCACATCTTTAAGTGTCTTGATAGATTTACCTTCACCTAGCTTCACATCGCTTACATGTGTAATGGGATGCTCGATGTTGTCTCCTATCTCCACACCACCTTTTGAACTTGGGATCTACATATGAACAAAAGATTCCTCCATACATGAAATTTCATTAGAGCATCCAAAGTCTATGTACCACTTTGTATCCTTGGGATCACTAGTGTATCCATGTTGCCTAGTTAGGAGGGTCTCGTTCTCATCATCCTTCTTCGAGTTGTTAGCATAGCTCCCTTGCTCCTTCATCTTATTGCCTTTGTCATCCTTGAACCATCAATTTCAAGAAATATGATTGTTCTTACCACATATAAAAAAAAAGTTTTACCTTGATGAGGGTTGTTATTCCCTTTTCCATTCTTGCCCTTCCTTGAAGATGATGCCTTGCTATCTCTTTTTGAATCTGAATGTTCTTGCTTGTACTCCTTCCACTTGCTTTTTTCCTCCTTTCCCTTTCTTTCCACTCTTGCCTTTGCCTTTGCTAGCATATAGTACCTGTGAGTGACCATCCTTCTTGGATGTGTCTTGTAAAGCTATACGAGATGGTAGTAATGAGAGGTTTCCACTGGTCTTCCCCTCCTAAGAGTAATTTTCACAAGGCCTACCTCATATACTTTGCAGCCAATGGATGCCAATTTGCTCCCTCAATGCATTCACCCTTAATGTGTAGTCAACAATAGATTGACCACTACCCTTCTACAAAGAATGGGTTTCATTCTTAAGCTCCATCTTGTTGCTTCTTGTCGAAGTGGCATATATCTTGTCGAAGGTCTCCCAAACATCTCAGCATGATCAAACTCTTACATATGACCAATCATAGTGTTAGAGATTACCTATGATATGTAGAAGATAGCTCTCCTATTCCTATCCTCTCAATCCTTCAACATCTTCAACTCCTCATTGGTAATATTTTGATCTTGGGGATCCACATTGGGCTTATCTTCATCTCCACACACAATAGGCCATACAACTTTGCTCATGAGGTAGTTCGTGACTCTGAACCTCCATGGTTGTTACTTATCTTTTTTAAGCAACTCCACTTTTTGACCTAAATTTGCCATAATGAATGGGCGACTAGGCTTACATTGAAATCTATCTCTTAGCCTTAATGTGAAAGCTTTTGTGCCCTTATCCTAGAGTGTTCAAAGGACGTTTCCTACTCTGATACGAGCTGATAGAACTTAATCCCTCATATTCGCATGCTAAAACTGAAATGAACCCAATACATGGGTCCCTTCATACACCTCTTCTGCTACCCTACAACAAAACTGTGATTCACCTACCTTACAAAGAGACTAGAGGGGGTGTGGGCTTGATAGCTACTTCTTGCTCCTCCTTTGTGCATGTAATGAACTCCTCTACATTTTTCCAAGCTTGAATAGCTACATTTCAGCTCCTTCAACCTTGGATGACTTTCTCCTTGAGCCTCATTGATTATATGTCTCCTACTCTTCAATGAACTACAAGACTTCCATCCATGTGATGTCTCTTCACCTCTTTTTATTACTTTTGGATGCATGTCCTAACTTTTCCACCACCTTATGATGGCCTTGTCAAACCTTGCTTGACCTTGAGACCTCCCTAAGTGACTTGAGTCGTGACTTTTGTCCACATTAAGGTCTTTAGACCCCTTTGTCCACCTAGAGCTTGCATAGTTCACATTTTCAATAGTGATTTGGTTTGGTTGGTTAAAGATAGCATGGGAAAATATTAAAGCAAGCTATCTACATCCCCAACTACCCTTCTCCCTAATATCTTCAAATGATTTCTAATGATATTAATATGCAGATGGGTCCTAATCCTACCTTTGAAATTGTATGTTTGGAATGTATTTTCGCCTTTTTCCTTGCTCATGGTTTCATTACTAATCACAATAAGACTTCATTTAAAGCCTCGAAAAATGATCCTTCCGAAACTATCATCGATCTAGGGTGTGAAGCTATTCATGAATGTGCATTTTTTAGGTTCTTTGGTATTCCCTTGGTCTTTTAGTCTCTTTTGCTCAAAGATATTAGAATTGAGTTTTTGAAAACTTTGGACTAAGGTTTAACAAATCACTGTCAAAGCTCCTAGTCCAATAGGTGTTTTTTTCTTGAACCACTATATTCTTCATTTTCTTCTTATTTTCTTGGCTATTGGAGACTTTCCAAAAAAATAGCTAAATAAACAAAGTGTACTTCCTAGGAGGCTTCTCTGAGGTGCTTTTATTGATTTCCCTGGAATACCTATGGGGGGTTCGGTAGTCTCTGTCCTAACCAAATGGGCAAAAGATCTTGTTGTTGAAGAGATGCCAAGATCCAATGACTCTATTGATTACTAGCCTTGTCTCATCAAGAGGAAAGTAAACATGTTTTGTTTAAAAGAATCTATGGCTTGGAAGAACCATCATCAAATACGGGATTTAAGTTTCTCCTCACATTCATTGTGTTGTTGGCAGTTCTTGTTTGAAACATGTGGCTATCATGGGTTTAATTGAAGAAATATTTATTTGTTAATTTTGATTTGTACAGGTCTACTAATTTCTTCTTAAAAGAGTCCATCTCGATTGTTTGGTTGTCTCATCGTGCTAGCATTAATGCATTGTTTAAAGACCATAAATACAAGAAAAATGAACATAACATTTGACGGATTTATTCTAGGGTGTGAGGTGCTAATTATTGATCAATTGATGAATGTTCTTCATAGTTTCATGGTCTACAAACATTTCAAGAAAAGGTCTAGCCACCTGAAATGTTGGCTTTCCACAACGTAAAAAGCATCAAGTTTGGAGGTGTAGCTTCTGAGATGTATGTTAAAAACAAAGCTTCAAGAGGAACTATTGAAAAAAGTTCTTGGAAAGCTAAATAAGAGATGGAAAGTGTAGTAGAGCAAGAACCAATGCTGCCATAGAAGTAAATGCGTTTCGGAATATCACGTCAATATCAAGCAATCCATATTGCAATGGCTAGTTGTACATAATCCCCTGAGGACTTGCAGGATATCTAGGAAAGTTGGCATTAGTGATTGAAAGTGCATCTTCTGAGATCTATATCATGTTCTTTTTCATCTTTCTGTACAAATGCACAAATGCTTCTGTGATCTATATCATGTTCTAAGGAAATAGTTCACAAGTAGGGGATCTAGCTCATCGAAATACGTATATCCCAAAGGCTTGGCTCAAGGAAAAACCGAATCTTAACTTTAAAACTCACCTTATAATTCTCTTTCTCAATATTGACGATTTTATTCCTCCTACATGTTCTTATCACTTTGCAATAAACCTCATGATATGAATGAGTACACATGCACTTATTCATTTGTTTTTTAGTAGTACGGCATATATACACCTAGAAACTGCGGCAGCACACAATAATGGCCTTTCATATGTTGCAAACAAACTTGACTTGGGCCCTTACATTGACCAGTGGTATACTATGCTGTTACAAAAGCGAAGAAACCCAAATGACCTTTCTGGACTTCTGAAATTCCACCGCCATTTTGAATCATGATCACACGATATGTGTATGGATCTCCAGGATATGTTGTGCGAGGAAAGATATGTCGTGCGAGAGAGAGAGAGAGAGAGAGAGAGAGAGAGAGAGAGAAGGGGGGGGGGGGGGGGGCTTAGGAAAGACGATAACGATCATTCTCTACGTCAGAAAACCTAGTTGTGGGATGTATAAAGGAGACGCTTCGTAAACTTTGTGACGATTGTGTGTGTGTGTGTGTGTGTGTGTGTGTGTGTGTGTGAGAGAGAGAGAGAGAGAGAGAGAGAGAGAGAGAACAAAATAACAAAAGTATACACGTTCACGGTGTTCATCTCAATGCACTCCTAGAGTTCGTTCTGTAGCGCAAAGTATTGGTGGTTCTTCATGAAGATGTCGACCATGTGCAAGAAACCAAACGAGCAGAAATCTGCGGGAAGGGTGATTAGATGACGCGAGGTGGTTGTGCAACGATAAAATTGGATTCCGCCTGTCTGTTCTATATTGGGTGGCACCCGTTGCCATCCATGGGCTACGAGTTTCGGGATGAGGTCGTGGTACGAGCGAATGGGCTGGTCGGTTGGACGGTAAATAAGCACCGCCCGTTCTTGCTTCTGCTGTATTCGCTGTGCACCATGAACATGTACATTGTCTCGTACAAACTTGGCCACGCCATCGCTGCCGAAGTGCCAGACGCCTCCCATCTCTCTCTCTCTCTCTCTCTCTCTCTCTCTCTCTCTCTCTCTCTCTCTCTCTCAAAATTGGATTCGTCGGTCTTTACTTGCGTGCAGCCTAATTTAAACAGAACCGAGACCTCCTTCGATAAAAGAAGTTAAAACCAGAAAAAGTATTCTGATTTTTAGTCGTCTTGATCAGATCTTTGACGGTCGACGGCATTGAGATCTCTGCGTATGATACAATGATAAAAGAGGAAATAAAGCTACACGAGGAGAAATATTTGTTTAGGATTTTATGTGATTGCGCCCGAAAATCTTTGACCAGATGTGTTCAGGTGATTTATACAAATCTGAAGGCGCCACGATTCGTTGACACAGACGACGCAAAGCAAAGAGGCAATGGTGCTGAAGTAATCTCATCATGAGCTTCTGGATCCCTAGCTTTTCCGTATGATTCAGTGTTAACGATTTCTACATTTGTACAATTAAGAAATTCTTTCCGTCTTGTGGAGGAGATGACATACTCATTGTTTTTCTACATTATTGGCGCAAGCCAGTCTTAGTTTCAAACAACAAATCCCGAATCAAAGCATTCGAGATAGCAGGGAAGAATTGTCAATGTGAAATATGATTTATGAAATGTGAAGAACTGTTCAAAAGAAATGATGAAGAGGAAGTCCACATTCAAAAATAGCTGCACGAAGGTAAGGAAGACGCAAGAAATCAAACGTGCTGGTGCATAATAGAGAATGAACATTACACCAACGAAGATCAGTTTACTCTCCTAAGATCTTGCGTAGCAGCCATCACCGATCTCAGTATTTATCTTCTTAGTACCTCGTTCGCACTATAAGATTAACCACATCAACAATATTTTACGAAAATACAATGAAAGTAGCATTCGGCTAGAATGATCTTTCAATGAATCGAAAGGGAAAGAGTGGATTAACAAGTAATTATGATGAACCTTATCATAAATTGGTGAGGTCTCTCGTTCAATTTCGACTCAGCATCTTGAAAAAAATCTTTTTGCTTTTTAAAATGATCTAGGAGTCAAATATTTTTTCATCACAACAAAATGGACGATTTCACATGGAATGTACACTCATCAAATCAGAAAACTTAAATTAAGAAAATGCAAGGGACTTTGCTTGCACCGTATCTTTTGATGGAGGTGGGATTACATTACAATTGAATTAGTGTTTTTTTCAATGTGTACTTTGACCGCATCCATCATTCTACACAGCTATGTATCTGTCGCTTTCAAATTTTCATATACATATGAGCATATCAATATACATCTAAAGGCACGTGGGTATTTATATGTTTTTTCCAGTATAATAGTGATCATACACATCTAAAACCAGATCGGCATCATTTACACGGTCATGGAATTCCCCTTAATTACTCCAAGATGAGAAAAATCATGAATTTATACACATCCAACTAATGTAGAGGAATCGATTTGAGAGAACCTAAGTATTCAACAATATTCCCACATCTTTGTTTTATTTCCATTACAACAAAATCATTCCTTTTCCATCAATCGAAGCAAATAGAGATTACAAATCCACTCTTCTCAATCAAATACTACTTGGAAGGATAGATACAATAAATAAAAAGGTTCCATGAATTTAGACATTCATCATGAAGAGGCAAATCTTTATAACATTCACCCCCACCAAACATAGGCTTCAACTTGAAGCACCAACACATCTTTCAAATTTCAAGATCACAAAACTTTTTGAGCATCAATTCATGTGCATGGGAGATCAAATCAATTATGCTTATGCACAACCTTCGAACTAGCCCTACCTCGGTACATAATTTTAGTACGAAAATAAACTTCATAGTGCAAAAGTGAAAGAAAGCAAGAATTTGATGATGCGGCTTGTGCTCTCATGTCACATACATTGCTTCACACCTTTCATGGATGTCCATGAAAGGTGGCCATATTATGCAATGAGAACTCTCTAAGTGCGAACATGAAGAAAATACATTGTTTCTCTTGAACAATTTTCTCTCACAAAACATTCACGTTTTTTTATATGCAATGAATATGTGTTACGTAGATATTCATTGAGTCTCTCAAAAGTGACTATCAGTGCACACTTCGAGCTGATCACACTCTTCGATTCTAATTGTTTGTACTCTTACTGGAAAGAGAGACCTGCTAGCAAGGATTCTAAGCATGTGAGTGATAGAAATTTTCAAAGAAATCATTGATATATGTTGATAGTCATGTGCGTGAACAGACGTATAACTATTAGGGCACAATTTTCCTTCTTTAGGAGTCCCCCTGTCAATTTTTATATATGCATATAACCCTAATGGATCACTTATCTTTCTAAATTCACTTGGTAATACAATTTCTAGAGTGTTGTGCTCCAAGATATTTCTTCTTCATTGTGTTATTTGTGTGATTCCAGAGACCTCAAAGTCAAACAATTTGTACCATAGCCTGGCACTACTTCATCTAGGGTGTGGTTGACACTCGGTCCATCATAGTCTAAGAAAATTCCATGAAAATTGGTGAACATACTCGAGGTGATTAGGAGGTCAAACTATCTTGGAGTTTTGGGGTCATAATCTTGATATGAGCTCATTTCAGCCTCTGAATGCACTCAACTGACTTTGCAAGAATTCTTTTCCTTATATGTTGAAAGTGTATAAAGGTTTACATTCATTAGTACAAGCAACATGAAAGTCTTCTACACGTTTAGTAGAGCTTGAAAAGGATGTTTCTATTCAACCAACTACCCATTGTAGGCATATATCATATGTCATCTTTTGGTAGCAGAAGGGTTGTGGAATAAATTGGAGGGTATTGAAAAATTTCCTACTACACCTTTAAATATAGCTATTGAAGATGATACACATGGCTATGAAGATGATGACCTTCAATTTCCTAGTTGTCTTGTGATTCCTACTCCACTTATTGTAGACCAATGTGGTGTGGATGATGTAGAGATTTTCAAGCACATGCATTGGTATATTTTTCTCTCAAAGTTGCCATTATCCATCAAATTTGCTCTTGCAAGTCAAGAAAGGGTGCTTGGGATATACTTACAAGTTTATACTAGGCAAGAATTGAGGCTAGTGTTGCTTACCTCTAGAACCACTTAGAGAGTGAGCATATGAATGAGCAAGATTCCATGGATAGTTTATTGGAAAAGATCACACATTTGAAGAAGCAATTGATTTCTCCTAATGAAGTCTTGCCAAATAGTTCACTTAGATGTTCTTATTCCTGTCAAATTTCTACTTCTACCCTTCCATTGACATAAAATTTGAGGATTTACTCTCTATTTTGTTGGAGGAAGCTCAATTTATTGAGAATGGTTCAAATATGTTTGTTGCACATCAAACTTTAGAAGGGAAAAGGTAAATGGAGTTCATCTATTAGTAAGCAAAAATCTACTCATTGTGCATAGTCAAAGGAGGAAGAAAAAGATGAGAAAAAAGCATAAATGAGAAACAATTTTCCAAATACTATGAGAGAAATGATCATCTCATAAAGATATTTCCAAAAGCGGCTGCAAAAGAGGAAAAGAAGAAAGAGGGTAGAATGGTTATTGCACATGCCTCTACACCTAAAATAGAGTCTTCTTTTCTTGTTCAAAATGAAGAATGGGAATTTACTACTATTAATAGCTATGTTCCATCTTCTCATGAGCAACATATGTTTGTAGTAGACTGAGATGTTTGGTACTTTGATAGTGGGGAAACCAAACATATTACCTCATAGCACAATTTTTTTAGTTCACTATCCCCTACCCTGACAGAGAATACTGACACATGAAGTAAGATCTCATCTTATCTTTTAACGGGAGTTGATAATATCATTTAGACTACTCATTATGGTAGTTAATTCACATCGTCAAATGATTTTTGTGTGCCAATGATCAAATAAAATCTATTATGAGTTTCAGCATTAGTGAAGATTGACTTGGTTGTCAAATCTATCAATGATAGATTTAGAGTCCATGACCTATCAAACAGTGATGTTATAATTGCTTCTAGAATTTTATTTCATAGGATGTATGAGCTCATAGAATATGCAAAAACTATGAATTATTCATCATGTGAAGTTCAAGATTCTCATGCTATCTTAGATTCAAAGATTTTGCATGCACACTTTGATAATCAAAACTTTGCTACTTTAGTTCGCCTTTAAACATTTGAAATGATATACTTTGTCCCAAAGCATGAGGCACCTTGTAAATGTGTATGTAAAGGCCATATTTGTGGCAAAAAATGCAACACACCTCCTTCTCAAAGGATTGTTCACTTTGATCTGCTCATAAACTATAACTTGTTGATAGTGATGTATATGGTCCTATGCAGGCAACCTTATTTGGGAACAAGATTTACTTCATGGCCTTTACTCATGAATTCTCTAGGCATGCATGGGTGTATCCATTGAATGCAAAGTAAACAATTTTTCTATGCTTCAATACTTCCCAGCTATGGCTAAAAATTTGCGAGCGCTTGAATTGGGCACCCTTCCATGAGATTGAGGGGGAAAGGGGTATACATATATTTGAATTTCAATACATCTTACCTGAGCATCGGATAAAACACGTTTACATGTTGTATAAGCTCAAGAAATTGAAGTTCTTGAAAGAAGGAATAGGTTTGTCATGTAAATGGTGAGGTGTATGGGCAAAAGTGAGGCTTCACCACATAGATTCTAGCTCGGCACTATAATCAATCACTCCAAATCAAGCTTGACATGATTGGAAGCCATCTATTTCTCATATGTGTGTCCTTAACTATTTGGCATATGCATTAGTTCTTGAAGAAAAAGGAGCAAACCTAGATGATAAAGCAATGGAATGTCCTTTTTTAGTATAAATTCAAAACCAATAGCTACTATATGTATCGTCCACAAATTAAACACATTATTGTTAGCAATGATGCTATTTTGTGGAGGATCCCACTCAGCCATTATTCTCATTTACCAAGGGACTAATGGAAATTCTCTTAGCTTTACATCCTCTTGGTATATTCTTGATATGAGATATACCATCTCCAAATTGTCCAAGAACTCCTGATATGGGATACTTATCTTTTTACATTCTGTAGTAATACATTCAATATTGTGTGTTGTGCTCCAAGAAGCTTCTTCTTCCTTATGCTATTCGCGTGCTTACAAAGGCGTCTAACTCCAACATTTGGTATTAGAGTAGGTCACTGCTTCATCTAGGGTGTCGTCGACACTCCTCCGGTTGTAGTCTCAGAATCACACCAATTTTTGTGAGCATAAGCATTTTAGAGATCAAAATGGATTTGCTTTTTAGTGCTGAAATCACGATTTGATCTCCTTTTGGCCAATGAACTACTGATTCTTTGGTCTTGGCACCAATTCCCATGTTTCATTTTCAAGTAGAGCATCATACTCTTCTTGCATTGCCTTCTCCCAATTCTTTTTACCTTTAGCTTCTTCATATGTGATTGGATCCTCTTCTATCTTCACAATGTAAGCATAATCTTTTGTTGTTAAGAAAGAAAGTAAGTCTATGATCCAAGGGTCTGGCCGGTTCAGACAGATCTGAAATCGGACACCGTTTGGTCATCCGTGTGTATGACCAAAGATCTCGAGTTTAGACTTACTAGGAGGTCTTGTGCTCTTGTGAACAAGTGAACCACTTAGCTTAGTGGTTAAGACTCAAGGGTGTGAAGGACGAGGTCTTGGGTTCAATCCCCATGAGGTACATGGGAAGAGTATTTTGCCCAAAGAGCTCTAGAACCTTCTAGAAGCATCCATTGGACACTTGGCGCACATGTAGTTACATGGCTGACACTTGCATGATTAGTATCCACCTGCCCAAGAAGGCAGTCCCCTGGAGAGAGCTATATATAGAGGCATTTGGTTGGGAGGAGAGTCATCTCTCTAGTATGTGGTGGTCATAATCCTTTTTCTCTTGCATTGGTATCAGAGCTCAAGGTTGAGCTTCCATGGAGACCTTGATAGGCTCACCATCATCTTGCTCATCATTTTGCTCGTGGATGTCTTGATCTCTTTCGAATCTCTCCTCGCAGCTGTCTAGAGATGCGTGCCGCTATCATTCTTATGATTTAGCTTAGAGCAAAAGATTACTAAAAAGAATGATCATCTCTGTATGCTGCCGGCAGAATTCGAACTCCCGCCCCTCCGTTTTCAGCGTGTTGCTCTAACCACAAGAGCACATCGATTGCGTGGCAGTATATACGCAGCAGAGCGAATTGATCAGAGCCGGCGCTGAAGTAGATCTAAATTTATAGATCTAAAAGGTGATATTCTCTGGTGAAGCAGAGGGGATTTGAACCCCCTCCCCCCCAACTAGAGGGCAATCGCCTATCCATCACGTCGACGGGCATTCACGCTCCAAACATCTCATTCATCTTCTGTTGTACCCGAGCGCTGCAGAAGATCTCAGAAAGGAACAAAATCAAAAAATAGCTTTCTGTGCCCGCTGCGTCTGCTAGGGATCGAACTCAGACGGGTTCTTTGGGAGGAGGCTCGCGTAGCCACGCACCCAGCCGGATTTGCTTGTTCTGTAGTGCAGAGCAGAATCTCCTAAAGCAGTAAGCAGAGCTGAAGTGCAAGCCCAACTCTCAGTCATCCAAGGAGCCAAATCAGTTGTTGCAGGCCGAACCCGAGAAGTATTCTGCTTTTAGCCAAAGAAACAAACAAGGAGAATCAAAGATTGAGCAAAGCTTGAAGGAATTGGAGCTGTGGAGTGAAGATCCGGAGGCCTAAGTTAGTAGATCTCGACGGACCAAGTCATCCAAGACTATTTCTTGATGAGGAAGCTTCAAGAATGGTGAATAGCTCCTCGCAAGGATCAAGAGGATGAATCACTCTTCCAAAGGATCAAGGGATGGACGAAGCTTTGATCAAAGCTAAGTATTTTCCAATTTCTGCTTGATCTTAATGCTTGATTTATCTTGTTTTCATTATTCTACACTTAATCCTAGATGCACATTGAAATAGCTAAGATTTCAATCGATTAAGTCTAGATTAGGATAATGAAAACAATCAATTTCTTATTTCAAGCATTAGTTTGCATTAAGGAAAGATTTGATTTCAAAAGATCCTTGTGCATCAAAGAATGTATTTTGGTAGTTTAAATACAGATTTCCTTTCCATTGAGTAAAGTTTTCTATTGCACTTCAAGGGTATGTTTTTATATCATAGTGCATTAGGACAAAGGAAAGGATATACATGCATCAGGATTGCATGATATACATTCTTAGTACAAGGAAAAAATCGTGCATCAAGTTCATGCATGATTATTGTATTATTTTTTGAGCATGCAAAGAACATGCATGCATACGCATGTGAACATATGCTTTTGCATGTAGATACATGCATTTGCATGGAAGAATGGAATGCTGTTTGCAAGTAGATATGAGAATGTACTCTCTTAGTATTTAGCTTACTTTATAAAGCTCGCAGTTTGACATTAGGGAAGACCAAGGACTAGTTAGTTGCAAAGACATACTAGTTCTAGTTTGCAACTCAAGTAATTAGTCGATTTCTTCCCAAGTCGATATTCTACTATCAAAGATAAATACTTAATGACAATTAAGTATGTTAGATGACTTGCTAGGTATAAGTAAGCACTAAGAGAAAAGTAATAAATTTTCTTGATGACCAAGAAAATTTAATTACTTGCAAACTCTTTTGTGATGTATGATGACTCTAAGTCCTGGATGTACTTAGAAAGTCATGCGGATAAAGCTTTAGTTGATTAGTTATATATTTTATGTAACTTCTCAAGCATCCCAAGGTTGGATGAGAACATCAACTATATTTCCAAAGTTCCATGAGCACTCTTCTATTTAGAAGATTTCGAAAGTTTTAAAGAAGTTTCTTGTGGTTTCAAGATTTGTATCTCATGATGAAACCTCGGTAAGTAACTTTTTGGAATAGAGATATGAAATAGTCAAGCCTTTCATTTCATGTGAGATCATTCTCCTACTATGTTCAAGATGAATTTAGCCTTGGGAAGGAAGATGTTCCAAGTAGAGGATCTTAATTGATTCATGAACTCTTCCCAAAATACATATAAATTCATATTATATGATAGGTCCAAGGAATGATGCAGGCAAAACCTCTTTAGGATATAAATGTTTTGCCAAGATATAAAGGTACCAATCTTTTATAAATTTTCATTTGATTTCATCCCAAGGGGTGATGGAAATCAAAGGTTAAACCTCAACATCAATTGATCCTTGACGTCAATAAAAGGATGTTAGGTTCTATAGTTGCATCTCTGGTAAATGATGCAACTAGCTAAGCAGTCTTTAGGAAATAATATAAGTTCCTAAAGACTTGAAGCAAGATGTGAACTTTTCATTTAGGAGTAGAAAGTTCCAAGAAATGGATCTTAAATCCATGAACTTCTCCTAAACAAGTTATAAAGTTCAAAGTTGTGTTCACAGTAACATTACTATTGGATCAATCATCAATAGATGCTTGGACTTTAAACATAATTTTGATTGGTGAAATATGTTTAAAGGACTCTAGTAACATCTGAAGATTGACCAATAATAATGAGTTTTGTATCAAACTCAAGAATAGAAGTCGATATCACATAAAAGAAAGCTCAAGCATAAACTTTCATAGTGGCATGGAAAACCATATCCAAAATGTGATATTTTGTCTCTAGTTTGATACTCAGGAAATGAATACAATTGAATCAGTAAATTTTTTGGATATCATTTGAAAGAATTTCTTTTAAATGTTCTTTTTGCAAAAGATTCCAAGATGAATCATTTGCTCAAGTTATTTGATTCCCTAGAAGGAATCTCAAGTCTTTGAAGAATGGCATTCTTTCAAGTGTTGAGAATGAAATTCTTCATACTCTTTAATCAATAAGTAGTTCCCAGTAAATCCCTAACCACCAGTTTTGGTATTTAAGTCCAAATAAGTGATATAACCTAACGGTATATCAAAGATTCTTAGCTTTGGAATCTGAGAGGCATAAGTGTATGCTTGGACTTGAGAAAGATCTCAAAAAATCCTGCAGGTAAGCAAAGAAGCTTAAGATAGTTTAAGAGATCTTAAAGATAAAGACTAAGTCTTTATTTTTATTGCAAGATCAACCAGACTTGATCAATCTTGGCCATGATTGTCCAAGTAATGTGCGATTAGAACTACTTTGTAGATTGCCCAAGTATTGGCAATAAAATTCCTTTTGGGAATTATTCACTCAAGTTCCATTTATTCGATGGAAAACTGTGAAAAAGAGTAAGTTGTTCCAAGTCTGAACAGAGTAAAGAAATTCCAAGAATGTAGTCTGCAACCGTGAAAATGGTAATTAAGTCTGTGGAAGGTAAAACATAAGTGTTTACCTATCCTTAAAGGGATTTTGGTACAAATCCAGAAAGCATGAGCGGATGCTTAAGACTTAAGCAGTAAAGAGATTCCTAAATAAAGTCCCCGGGGTAGGTACCTAAAGCAACAGTAAAGAAAGGAATCTAAAGACAAGAAGTCAAAAGCTCTTGTCGCTACAAAATTGGTCAAGGGTAAACCAATTGAACTTGAATTCAAGAAAATTCAAGTACTTGGAATTTTGATTGGTTTTCATTTGAAAACCCCAGTAAAGAAGAATTGATATTCTGTTAAGAGGTTTTCAAGTTCCCAAGGTAAAGCACATGATTGTGAGACGATCATGTGAAGGAATCAAAACCTAGAAAATCTAGTTAGAGGTAATACCTGGAACTTCTAAATTCTCATAAAAGAATTGAAGAGATAAGGTACTCTATCAAGATATGTTTAGACTTTAGGATAAGAATCACCCACACATTAATGTGAATATAAAATAGGGTGGTATGGGACACCAGATTTTATACTCAGATTGATATAGGAAAGATGGTATGGGACATCGGACCGTGGGATGATAATTATCTTTTAGTCCTAGTTTGGATTTTGAAGTTAGGTTTCATCCTCAAGGGAATTAAGACTTCAAGAAAAAGTTTAATTCATAAAGGATGAAAGTAGTATCTTACGATACTTCAAGATGACTTCAAGATCAAGGAAATTGAAGATATGAAGTGAGTAACTTCCAAGATCTTCTTAGAACACTTCAAGCTTAAGTGTTATTGATCAGAAATATTTGATAAATTTCTGAAAGAAGTTGGACTTTGACTTTGAGTTGATCTTTTCAACTAAAGATTCAATTGACTAAGTCAAGTATCAAGTTCCTAGTGTAACTTGATAAATTCACTCTTTTAGACTCAAAGAAATGCACAAGAATTGCATTCACGATTAGGAGTCAAAAAGACTGAATGTGAAGCATTATTTGAAAACTAAACTCATCGATAGAACCTCAGTGGGTCGACACACTGATGTTGGTTACCACACTAGTATCTTGTGGTTGGATGATGTTTTTGATTTTCTTTGAATCTTTTTGAGAATCCAGCTTATTTCTCTTAAAGATAAAGAAAATGCTTCAAATCCCTGTTAAAATAGATCTTTGAAAAGTTGAAGTCCTGCGTCACCTAGTCTTTGACTCATAACAAATTTATGTATATTCGAAGTTTGAATTGGTTGTACAGAGTCTTAGTTATTTCTTTCCGCTTTCCAAATCTTTTGGAATTGGCTCAGATATGGTATCTGATTCTTTTTGCAAAAGACCAGGGTTAGCCGGTTAGAATAAAATAACTAACTTGAACATCCTAGATAGATGTTATGTACAAGAACCTTTTCAATCTTCAAAAGATGATAAGTCTAAGTGGACTTATTCATTTGAGTTTGCTTCAAGTTATAGCATAAATGATTTCCTCGAGTCCAGTATACTCTAGAATAGGGAAGTTAGGAATTGCTCATCAGATTGACAATTCCCAAGAACTTTCAGTTAAAGTCTTTGAGAAAAGTGTCCTAAGTTGGACAATTTTCATTTTGAATTTGAATTGGTGAAGTTAGTATGGTTGATTCCACCGAAATGGTAAACTTTCTCCTACAGTTTACATAGGATTTTTTCAACTCATTAGGACAAAGTAGTCCTCTAGTCGGGTGAAAAAATCAAGTAACTGTTAGATAAAAGTAAACCATTGTACAGACATCTAAAGTTAGATGTATGGGACAACCAAACTTCAAGTTCTCCAAAACAAATTCAAGTGAATCAAGAATTCTCAAAGTCTTGCGAGGGATAAGAATCCCACCTTCATTACTAAGACCATGCACCAGTTATGCCCAGAAATGGACTAGTAATTTGAATCCACCTAGTTCACATGTTTGTGCCTAGATCGCACATCCCGAAACTGTGAATTAGCCAGGGATGTATTTAGATCCACCCTCATTATTCTTCACTAGTTTGTACTTTGTCTTGTTCATCAAAGTGCAAAACCAGATAGTGTTTTGAATCATTTGGGCAAGGATGCCACCATAGAGATGAGACATGTTCTTCCAGTTCTAGAACATGACCATGTTCTTCCAGTTTTAGAACATGAGGCTCGGGGGTTGCCTACAGTATGTATATAGCTCTATTTTCGAGGACGAAAATCTTTTCCAAGGGGGGAAGAATGTAATAAAGTAAGTCTATGATCCAAGGGTCTGGCCGGTTCAGACAGATCTGAAATCGGACACCGTTTGGTCATCCGTGTGTATGACCAAAGATCTCGAGTTTAGACTTACTAGGAGGTCTTGTGCTCTTGTGAACAAGTGAACCACTTAGCTTAGTGGTTAAGACTCAAGGGTGTGAAGGACGAGGTCTTGGGTTCAATCCCCATGAGGTACATGGGAAGAGTATTTTGCCCAAAGAGCTCTAGAACCTTCTAGAAGCATCCACTGGACACTTTGCGCACATGTAGTTACATGGCTGACACTTGGATGATTAGTATCCACCTGCCCAAGAAGGCAGTCCCCTGGAGAGAGCTATATATAGAGGCATTTGGTTGGGAGGAGAGTCATCTCTCTAGTATGTGGTGGTCGTAATCCTTGTTCTCTTGCACCTGATAGGTTCTTTTCTTTCTCTCAAAGATCTTCTAACCTATGCACTTCTTGAAGTCTTAGCCACATTTGATTCTGGATTAAATCTTGGCCCATCTTCAACATTGCCCTGCAAATTACGTTTACAATCAACATCATCAAAATCTTTTTCATACACCCTTACTTTTGTCTTCCCTTTCCTTTGTATTTCTTCAACATCTGCATAATATTTGTTGAACCTATATACCATGTGCTTTGCTCATCAAATGTAACATCTTTTGTAATAAGAAATTGCTTTGTAGATGGACTCCACAATCTGTAACCCATCTTTCTATCATCATACCCAATAAACACATACTTCTCTGCTTTGGGTTCTAGCTTATGTCTCAATTGTGAAGGAACATAAGCATATGCTAAACATCCAAATACCTTACAATGATCAAGGGTAGGTTTCTTACCCCACCATGCTTCATAAGGTGTTCTTCCATCCAAATCTTTACAAGGTAGTCTATTCACAAGGTATGTTGTAGTGTTGATAGCTTCTGCCCATCAATAGTTTGGGCAATTCTTCTCTTTCATCATTGCTCTTGCAAACTCTACAAGAGTTCTATTTCTTGTTTCTGCAACTTCATTTTGTTGAAGAGAGTACCTGCAAGTTACTTCTCTTTTTATACCTTCATTCCACAAATAATCATCAAACTCTTTAGAGAAATACTCTCCCCCTCCATCTGATCTCAACCTTTTTAGCTTTTGTCCTATAATCCTTTCTGCCTAAGCATGATAATGCTTGAATGTCTTGAACACTTTTGATTTGTCCTTGATTACATATAAAGTAACCCATCTGGTTGCATCATCAACAAACAACACATAATATCTCGATCCATTTATGCTATAGTCCCTTGAAGGACCCCACACATCTGTATGAACCAACTCAAGTATATTTGAATACTTGTACCCTAATTTATTATCTGAACTTTTGTGTGCTTTACCTAATTGACAAGCTTCACACTTGTACACCATGTGTTGACCTTCAACATTTGGCAATCCAAGCACCACATCATTCTTTGACATTTTCTTTATAGCTCTCTCATTGAAACGACCTAGCCTTTTATGCATAGGTCTAACTCAGACATCTTTTGACTTCCATAAGTATATAATGCATGTCCCACAGTACCTTGGAGGTTGAGACTAAACAACCTTCCTTCCTTTTTACCTACAATGATATTTCTATATCCCTAATTTGGATCTTGCACATAAATACCATCATTTGTGAATCTGACTTCATATTCCTTCTCCACAATTTGTCCTACACTTATCAAGTTTTTAGGAATAGTAGGAACATAAAGTACCTTGCTCAAGAGTGTGCTTCCACTCGTTGTCTTCACTGACCCAATGCTCTCCACTTTATGCTTGGTGTTATCTCCTGTTTGAACTATATGTCCATTCACCTTTGCTTCCATATCAATCATTAATGATATATTGCCACTCAGATGATTGCTACATCCTCAGTCAATATAGAACACCCTTTAGTCTTCTCCTACTGCTTCACGTGTTGCATTCAAGATGAGAGTCATGTCATCTTTTTGATCTGATGCATAATTATAATAATTGTTGTTGTAGGACTGAGATTGAAAACTTCTTCCACCTCCTCTAGCATATGATGTCCTACCACCTCTTCCTCTGAAGTTGGCTCTTTGGTTTCTACCTCCTCTACCTCTTTGAATGGAGCTCTGGTTGTTACTTCCACCATTTTGATTGTTATACTAACAATCATTTGCCAAATGGTTTGAGTTGACTGCTTCCCTTTGCCATTCTTTTTCTTATCCTTGGAGTACATAGCTTGACTTGCACTCCTATCATTGTCTCCCTTAATGTCCTGCTCAAAAGTTAGCATGTGTCCTAGCAATTGCTCAAGATCAGGAGTAAAATGATCTAATGACAATTCTATGGACAATATGAAAGGCTTCCACTTCTCATGTCCTCTCAGACTTGTAAGTATTTTCCTTACCAACGTATCCTCTTCAATGTCTTCATCTATTGCTCCCAAGCTATCTGCAATATCCTTTATCCTTGCCACATAGTCAGAAATTGATTGTGAGCTCTTTTTCTTGAAAGTTGTGAACTCTACCCATAATGAGAACTTCCTTGACTTGGTTGTGTTTTGGTAATGCTCTTCCAAAGCATTCCACACATCTGTTGCACTTTCTAATCCTCTAATGTGAGGTAGAAGATAATCATTTAGAGTCATGTAAATAATGCTCCTAGCTTGAGCATCCTTTCTCATCCAATTCTTCAAATCTGCAAGCTCTTCTGTAGTTGGAACACTACGATCTCCAAACTCATGCTTTTCTTCTTCTCTTGTAATGAATGCCATCAAATCTTTTCTCATGAGGTGTGCCTCCAACCTCATGGACGAAGCTCAATAGTTTTCTCTATCTAGCTTATCAATCTGCAAGCTTTCTCCCATCTTTCATATTCTATGTCTGCAGTTACTAGGACTCATGATAATATAGTGTACCTTTGATATGAAGCTTTAATCCTTCTTGATCCTTTGAACTCGTGCTTTGTAATTCTTCAGGTTGTCTTCAAGAATTTGACCTTGTCCACCTTCAATTAGAAGAAACTTCAATATCTGCAACAGTCGGGACTTCTAATGTCTTTACTTCACTTGTATTGCACCTTCAGCTCTGATACCACTGTTGGAGACCTCTTAATCTCCAAAGGCTTGATCTATACTGATTTAAAGCACCTCTATATCAATTATAGACCAAACATTACACAAATGAACTTTGATTTACCAAATCATTCATGAACAATTCTCTAAGTGAGAATTCTCCTTCTTCAAGAAGTTTGCTTCAAAGATTGACTTCATTCCCTGCACATATCTTTAGATTTCTTCAAACTAATTATGTGCATATCTCCATGCTACCTTTGCGCAATCATATCAACCATTAGTTCTTCAAAAGAATCATTAACACTTTAATTTGATCCTTAAGATCAAAAGTATGTCAGAAACTATCTTCCTTAACAAGTGACTTTGACATAGCTAACTTCTAAGAATGATTTCTCACAACATAAATCCCATTTTGCTAAATGCTTTTAGCCATAGCTTCCTTACCTTCTAGCTTAGATTTTGAATACTCATTCATTAGAAACTTTACACTGTGCACTGAGATCTAAGCAGAACATTGACACAAAAAAGTGCGCAAGATTGAGAGGTCTACCTGCGAACTTTACATACACATGTTCCTACTGATCATACTCACAGCATGAAAGGAATTAGGCCATGAAACTTTGAACATAGCTTCACTAACCTCTAGATTAGACATGTACAAAAGATTTCCTAATCCACATGATCAGGCTGAGAGAAATCAGAGAAAGACTAGATGCGAACCTCTGAAGATGACTCTCAACACATCTATCTCATTGATACTTGGCTTCTAATGACTCTCTCATTTATTTCTTTACATCATTGACTTATATACATATGTTTCTAGACTTATCCCACATCTATTACATTACTCTTTATCATCCTAAGGATCACCTATACCCATAGTACAAGAATTTCCACTTGTTATGTACATATGTATACAAGCTACCATTCTGAAATCTCTTCACTTTCTCAAATAACTTCTTTCAATTTAATCTGACCATTGACTTGCTTCAAGCTCTTTGTAATCATCAATTTGTGATTGCTTTGTTCCAATAGAAGATAGTTTGTCACGAGAGGATTTATTGACTTTAAGAACTAAAGAGTTAGAGCAAAGGAATGAGAATACAAAAGAAGCCATTAAAAATCTAAAAGAATCATATTTGAAAAATAACATTTATTTTGATAAGCGGCATCACAATAGGGCGCAATCAATAGAGTCTGGGGATTGGGTACTCGTTTATGAAAGTACCTTTGAAACCCAATATGACGCATGAAGAAAATTAACTAAATGATGCTTTGGTCCTTACATTGTTGTTTCTCTTTTTTCTATAGGTACATATACTTTACGAGCTAGATGGCACTCCCTTGAGAAATATGATTGCAAAAAAAAAAAAAAAAAGAATTAAGCTATTCAAACAAAGCACAGCAGTGACTATGTGATATATGAAGAATTTTTTGACAAAGATGATGTAGATGAAAAATGACAAAAAGTATAATCAGGTGAAATGTTTCCAAATTAAATTTTGTTTTCTTTTGTGAATACATGCGTTGCATTTTTGCATGTAAATATGTTAAGATTTGTACAAATTAAAAAAAAATACATAGTCTCCAGATAGCAAACATCTATTATGGTTTTATGTGGAACATGAAAGACTAGAAATGATATGAACAGATTTAGTTAGTAGACTAAAAACTTTCAGGAATGAAAAATTGGGATGTGATAGTATGCTTAAGATAAGTACATGTATATGCTATTAGTTTGAACACTTAGTGAGTGGGATTCTTTGAGTCCTACTATCTATTTCCTACAAGATCCTACCTTGAGATAGATCATGATTTAAGAAAACATTCATACTAAAGCCAACAGTATATGTGTGTACATGTGTTGTCACTACACTGTGATGGGCTAGTAGGTGGGTGGAACGACCTTGATCGGGTGATCAAGGCCACGAGTTGATGCTAGTTTCATTGTAGTCATGACCTATATATTGTAATGTGCCTATATGGGTTGATAAGCAGGTGGAGTCAATCTAGCTTAGTGGTCAAAGCCACGAGCTGATGTGGATTACATATAGGGTTGACAATGTGTTTCGTGCACTATGTTGGGTGAGTAGACAGGTGGAATTGGCCAGGTAGTCAATTTCATGAGTTGCACCCGATTTTGGCATAGGCGGGCCCCTAAAACGTATGCATGGTTCCCTATACGTGTAACTTAATATATGTGTTGATGTGCTTGATATGATAAGATATGTTGTATGAGATTTGTGACCATATGTGAATGTATATGGACTAAGAGTGTATGTACATCTGCCCCTATGTGTCTGTATGTATATGTATGTGTTTACAGTGCATTCCTATATGTCTTAAGTCTCAAGCAGATTATATGTCTTAGGTCGTATAGATCTTAATTCTTGTATGTCCTAAGTCTTAAATCATAAATACAAAGGCATAAAAGAAATACGTTATAAGTTAATAATTACGTATGTGTTTGTATTTATGAGTATGAACGAATCTAAATGTTAAATGTATATTTAAAATGTGCTTTTAGAACGTGTATCTATATCTAGAGTGTGTGAGAGTAAATTTAGAATGTGTGTGATGTGAGCATGGCTACTAAAGATAGAGAGTATGTGTTCATATGGGGGAAATTGTATGTGTAATATGTGTGCATTGTGTCCTTTTCTAATGATCTTTGTTCAGGTACATCACGTGGAGAGAGAGAGAGAAAGGGAGAAAGTGAGAGAGAGAGATAAACATATCTCTTCTGTCTCCTTCCTCTCTCTTCGACATAACTTTATCCTTCCCCCCTTTTTTGCTTCTTCTTCTGTCTGCTACGACTACAGACAGAGCTCGTGATCATAGAGAGAGAGAGAGAGAGAGAGAGAGAGAGAGAGAGAATGGAAGTTGATGCTACAACATTCTTCAATTGTTCATTGTGCTCCTCCGCCATAGATCATGATAGAAGTCCCTTGTTCCTAAACCTAAAATCCTTGTCCAAGCATCTGTTTTCTCCCTCTAGAAGAGTGTCCTTTTTGCACCCTCCTTATGTTCTGGTTGTATCTGTAGATCATGAACGTAATGGGGCTAAGCCCATGTTCACCACAATCCTCAGTTCATATTTACCTTATCATGTCAAGACGATCTCCAAAATTATTGAAGTGGGGGTTGGAAATATGGGCATGGTTGCGCATAGATGTGTGTCAACGAGGGCATGGTTGATATGAGAAGGGCATGGTTGATGAGTTTCAAGGGGAAATGCTTGATCTGCAACATGAAATTGCATTCCTGCGGTGAGTAAATATTATGGCCAACTCTGATAACATAGTGTTAAAGGGCTCTGATATCTACATTGTAATTGATGGTGCCAATAACGGATAGAAGAGAGCCGTCTGGTGCTCCTTGGATGCAATATTTCAGGGTTCAAATCCATTATTCCATAGCGTGTATGGTACAACCCTAACATGATCCTTCTTATTCTGTCTAATTTAGTAGATATTCTCACTTAACTTTCATGGAAGATTTCATGTTTTCCATCAAATCGATCTATCGGCATAGGAACGAACCTTGGTTCCTCACATCTACGCTTTTTAATTGTAGACAAGGTTGATGTAAATGCACATAACATACATGGGTACATGGTAGGTGAACATGGAGACATTTCAGTGCCATTATGGTTGGCCTTAACGATCACAAACATGCAAGTTCTTAGCATCTGTAACAAGGATCAAGTAAAGTACAGCAGAGAATCCCTTTAGGAGCTTCAAAAAATCGTTGTCAAGGGGGCGTGCTTATGAGGTGATCGAGGTGAAGGGCTATACATCATTGGCTATAGGCTATTCAACGACAAGCTTGGTGAAGATTTTGTTAAGGGATGAGAGACGTATTCATCTGATATCTTTGTTAGCTAAGGGATTTTACGGTATAGATAAAGATGTGTACTTGAGCTTTCCATCACAGTTAGGATGTGCTGAAGTTTTGGCTTTCTTCAGTTAGAGAGAAAATGGATGGATTTCGAGTTGCAAGAATTTATGCCTTTGGGTCATTTGAATCCAGTCTATGTACTCAATGGGTAGAGTAGGACTTGTCCCTTGAGTTGCCAGATATAGGTGTCTCGTTGCAAGGTGTAAGCAAAAGAATTAAAGTAAAAGTTTTAGAAAATTTTTGGAGAATACTAATCAAGAAAGGTGAAGCTCATGATATCAATTTCATTCCATCTACACATGTTCCCGTTATCCTATTCAAGGTCTTACATCATAGTGTATCTTACGATATTTATGTTTTAAATGTTGGCATTTTGAAGTCATGTTTGTTGCATGCCATTTCTGAAGTGGATCCAAGGTGTTGTAGATTAATTCTCTTGGTTACATTTTGGGCGAAGGTGTATGGCATCAATGATTCGAAGCTAGGAACCCTCAATTCTTTTGCACTCTCACTACTTGTTGTTTTCCATGTTCAAACTATTTTTGCAAGTGAATGGGAAGGGCTACATGCATGATGGACGAGCTCTATCAATGAAAAGCACCTCTTGGGCCTAAAGAACACATCCATTCAACCTTCTAACTTTTCTACTTCTCCTCCTCTGAATGCTTCAAACTACCCTTCTACCAATTGACAGATATTCAGCAAGAAGAGAAGCGAGGGACTAAACTTGTACTTCCACTTTTCTAACTTTGCTCCTGTTCCTGATGATGAGAACCATCATTTTTGTTGGTGTTGTCAATGCTTAATAGATCTGATTTGTCAGTATGGAGATATGAAATCTCATGATGTGCTTATGGGGAATGTGATGGATACATTTTGGGGTGATGTGTGCTCTGCAAGTATAGTGAGATAAATTGCAGAAGAAGAACTTTCCCACATTGTTGTGGGTGCTTTTGGTTTCAAAAGTATGCAAAATGATGAAGAGAAAGAGCTTCGGTTGTCCTTGATGTTAATATAGGGTCCACAAGGATTGTGCAACAACTTTGAAGCTTCTAGAGGCTGCACGTCTGGATGTAAATGCAACTTTGCTTATGGATTAGTTTAATTGAGGCAATCAAGGACTTCAGTTGCTGCCATCTTGAAGAGTACTGGTACATTTCAATCCTCTTTGGTGATTCTCATAGAGGATAAGCTTCCACATAGAAGGCATAGAGAGTTCACACCACCTAGCCTAATGGAAGCTTCAAATTTTGGGGCAATATCAAGAGCTAAAATATGCATTGATGCATCTCTTGTTAGAATCATTATAGGGAAAGGTGGTATGAATGCAAAGGCAATCTCTTGTTTGTCTGGTAATACGCCTGGTATCTGAGACCATGAATCAGATTCAAACCTTAAGTATGTTGAAATGAAGTGCTTGTCAAGATTTTGTGCACTTTTGGTTGTTCATATGGAGATAATTGCCATTTCTTGCACTACTTGCCAGGTGGTTTGGCATCACTTAGATTGCCTTATTTTGCCAATATGCAAGCTGGTGGTAGGATGGGCTTGATAAAAGTAACTTTGATCAAAGTTGGAGTCGTGATGAGAACAATGTTACCTTTAAACATTCAGGAGAAGACTGGCTTGATTCTCACAAAATGATATGCTTTTTTGTAGCATTATATTGCATGGATGCTATTATTATGTTCTATTATCCAAATGTATATGTGCTTTTAATATCTCATATTTTAAATGGAGTTTGAGTTGAACTAGCAGTGCAAATGTACATCTTTGAGAGATGTACTATAGACATTTGTGGATGATGATCTCAGAAGACCTGCAATCTCTATTGAACTCAATCACGCTTGATTTGAAATCCTTGCTACACATGTTTGGCATAGTGTCATCCGAGCAAGAGAGAGAATGAAGCATATCCTCATATTAGCTAGAGGCACTACCGCAATTCTAGACATGTGAAGAGAGAGAGAGAGAAGCTATGAATGCTCTCTCCCTCACCTTCTTCATGTTCCTCCAACAACGACAATGGCTGTGGACGTGACAGAGAGACAAAAAATAGAGATTACTCGATCACAAAAGGAGAGAGAGATATATATATATATAGAGAGAGAGGAGGGAAAATATAGATGAGTATTGTTGAGCTTGTTCTCACATGCAGAAGGCGAGAGAGAGAGGGGGGGGGAAGGGAGAATATAGACGAATGTTGCTAAGCATGTTCTCGTGTGTGGAAGGCGAGAGAGAGAGAAAGAGAGAGAGGGAGAGAGAGAGAGATAAAGAGAGAGAGAGATACAAAGAGAGAGAGATAAATAGCGAGATTTAGAGAGAGAGAGAGAGAGTAAAATACTTTTAGAGAGGCGAGTTGTTTTTGTTTGTGCATCCTACTAGAGATGATTGCATGAGCATGAGATGAACGCATGTGCATATAAGTGTGTGCATGTGCATATAAATTGCATGTATGCATGAAAACATGTATTTGAAGATTCTTGTTGACAGAGGATCATAGTAGAACTATGAGAAGACTAAAGCAATTGCTTATCAATGCTCCAATCCTAAAAAGAACCTGATTATTTAGAAAATAAACTTGTAATCCTGACTGTTAATACTAGTCCTATCGACATATGCTGCTTCATTGGTCAGGATGATGAGAAGGGGCAAAGATATGCACTTTGATTTGGTGCAAAAATTTTTCATAATACACAGTATCCTTAGATTAAAAAAGAGGTATGGGGACTATTCACTGCCTTGAAAAGAGATAAAGAATATTTTATTTGAGCTAATGTGATCATTGAAATTGATTGTCTTGCATTAATAGGAATGATTGCTAATTGTTCATCTCTTGACATTGTGATTTTTATATGGATCACATTTATCAAGTTTATTAATTGAGCCTCTGTTCATATTGCTAGAAGGCATAATACCATTGCTGATATGCTCGAAATTCGAATTTGTGTCTTCTCCTCTCTGTATCATCTTCTTTCTGACCTTGTGTGCATGTGTGTTGCTTGGAAAAAGTGTTAGGAAGTGTTTCCTATCCATGAAAGTGTTTGTTTGCTGTTGTTAAGGTGTGTCCGAAGTGTAGGAAGTGCTGAAGTGTAGGAAGGTTTTCCCGTGACTTAGTATTTTGCTCATAACTTGAAGTAGGAGTGTCAGAATTGAGTGAAACTGCCATTGGATGCGTCTTCTTGAGGGCTTGAAAATGCATATGCTATTTGCTATATTTGGAGTTCGGAGCTGAGAGAAAAGCTCAATTTACTGTTGGTTGTTGTTCCAAGTATCGTGACACCATAACTGATAGTTGAAGCTTGTTTGGATTAGTCTTTGCCTTGTTTGCACTTTTTGAGTAACTCATTTGCATTGATCATCATTTGAATGCATGTCTTCATACACTCGGCTAGGTTTGTATACTCATCGGATTGATAATTAAAGTGTGAATCCCCACTATATGCATTTGAGGGGGATTGAGGTACAGTCTCTTTCTCCGCAAGTCCCTAAGTTGGTTCTTAGGTACACACGTTTTTTGGCGCTGTTGCCAGGGAGTGTCGAATCAAACCGAGGCATTCGTGTGATGGTAAGTAGCTTTTGGCATTGAAGCGAGAGGAGGAGTGGTGATTTTCTCTTCTTTGGTAAGTCCCTTTCAGCCGCACTTACTGCTTCTCACTCTTGGATTGTGTGTAGTGAGTTGTTAGTCTAGGGAAGTGAGTGGAATGAGTAGAGTAGGAGAAGTAAGGGAGTAGGTTAGGTAGTGAGAGTAGCATTCAATCCTTGTAGTGTTGTTCTATCTTGCCGATCGTGATACTTCACCTAGTATCGTGTATCGAGTATCGTGTGTCTCCGAGTATCGTGTATCGTGTTCTATCGATCGGGATACTTGCTAGAGATCGTATATCGTGTATCGTGTTCTATCGATAGCGATACTCCACCAAGTGTCATGTATCGTGTACCGTGTATCATGATTTATGAGGTATCGAGTATCATCTGTGTCCAGATATCGAGTATCGCGTACTCAGGCATCATGTATTGTGTTCCTGGATCAAGTATCGTGTATCGTGTATCGTGATTTCTGAGGTATCGAGTATCGTATGGTTCCCGATCGCGATACTTATCAATTATGGTGTATCGAGTATCGTTTCACTCAGGTATCGAGTATCATGAGAATTCAGATATCGTGTATCGTGATTCCTGACCAATTATCGTGTATCGTGTTCTGCAAGTATCGAGTATCGTCCTATTTCGGTATCGTGTATCGTCTGGTTAGGAGGTCAAGTATCGTGAAGCTTTGGAGTCAAGTATTGTGACTAGAGATTTCCTTTTTCAGTCATCTTCCAGCCAAATTTGTATAGAATTCTGACCCTTAGTGAAGAGTTCTAGAAGCTCGAGGTTAGCAAGGGCTGATCAGAGATTTTAAGTGGATGAACCTGAGATCTGGAAGAACCCTAGGAAGCCGAAGGAGTGTGATCTCTTCTGTAGGAAGTGTAGCTGAACCAAGTAGCCGCACTCATTATTCTGAAACCTCTAGTGAGTCAGAGGAAGAAATTCCTATGGCTTCAGAGGATATGCAAAACATTGTACCAATGATTGGCATGATGTCAATTATTGAGGGAGAATATCGGACATCTTTAGAATATGTGACCACCAATCAACATGAGATCCCCATGTACCTAGATGGACTAAACCGATCAGTGGCCACACTGAAGAAAGCTTCAGAGGCTTACATAGTGCCTAGGCCAGCAGTCAAGTATACCGGAGGATTTTATATGGATAAAAGGGACATCCAGTATGTGGTTACCGAACACCCTGAAAACATTAATGAACTTCGGGAAGAAAACAATGCTCATAACCCTAATGAAGAAGGAAATGAAGAGCGAGTGACCACACCTAGAGGGAGATCTACTGTTGTTAGGGTTTGGAGAGGAGACCTGATTCCCCAAGATGACTCCATAATGGATGTGTATTTGATTGATGGAATGGAGCATCTCCTTAGAGCCCACTCTTCAATATGGGAAGCAGCCCCCAATCCACTCACTATCTATGAGTTACAAGATCCTGAATTTCCCACCATCATCATATACTTGGATAAGAATCAGAGAAGGTATTGGCCCCTAACAGATTTAGAAAGAGTCTAGTTGAGATATCAGAATATTCCAGTGTTTCCCCCGAGGGATCAAGCCACTACTTCACGAAACCCACTTGGAACATCTCAAAATGACTCATATCAGCAGTCAGGACAAACACAACAAACCCAACAAACACAAATCTCGGTCAGACCACATGTGCAGTTTGCAATGCCTGCAAATAACCCTAATTACCGGCCTCAACCACTTGTGGATCCAAGACATGGAATTCCTGCCCCAGTCAGACCACCTGTAGCAAGAGGACCTCGTATACCTATTGGAAGACCAGTTTTCCCTGTGATGCCTAGACCGCCTGAAGGAGGAAGAAGAATAAGGCCAATTCAAGTAGCCAAATGCATGAGAAATCATTATGATGGCTCTAGTGAACCTTACAATCATATAGCTGAATTCAAGCAAGTAATCAGAGCCGAACAAGTAGAAGATTTTTTGATCCCATATGAATCTTTTGGTCTAACTTTGACGGACACAGCTTTAGCTTGGTTCCAGCTATTAGATCCAAATGATTTTTAGAACATGGAACAAGTCTATCAAGAAATGATTGAAGAATTCACTAAATCTGGAGTTAAAAATAATTCTTCTTCATTAATCCATAGCTTTAAGCAAGCTCCTACGGAATCAATGAGATTGGCAGCAAGAAGATTCAAACAGTATGTGGATAGATGCCTAGTAGAAGAGAGACCTACCCAAAATAAAATGGTGTCATTATTTTTGGAAGGATTATTGAATGGATCATTAAGATCTCTGGTGTATGTGAAGAGAGTTCAAACTTTGCAAGAATGCATGAAAGAATGTATTGACCTATAGGACAATCTAGCGGAGGATCTGAAAATACCTCAAGGCACTGTCAAAAGTGAAGATTTAGCCAGCAGCACATCAAACCCTAAGAACAATGTAGAGGAAATAGCCGACTTTGTAGCAAAAAAGTTGAATGTTCAAGGACAGAGGAACTACCCCAACAACCCAATGAGAGTGCCCATGCTTAGGAGATGTATGCACTGTGGAGGTGATCATCCCTCTCACTTGTTTACTAGGGGAGTAGTCCCACCACCTGCTTATGCTTACAATAGACCAACTGCCCCAGGACCTCTGCAATATTGCAGCATAGAACAAAAATACACAAATCATACCACAGAAAATTGTCCTTACAATAGGCAATCAAGACCTGTACAACCTATCATGAGACCTTATGGATACCCTCAGAGAGATCAAGGAGGTGAAGCCTTTAGATATCCCACATATCAGCAGGAGGCTCCTATACCATGATCGTATGCTTATCAAGGATACACTCAACCACAACCAGTGTTAGGACAACAACCGCCCCATCCTCAGAATGTTGTCCCAGTAAAGATGGCTCAACCTGAAGAAAACTTAGAAAGAGCAATAGTCCCAGCGACACCACTGACTAGTAGTGAATCATATGACCCATCCTACGACCATAGTCAAGGAGCATATCCCTCTTATGAGAGCTCTACGATAGAATATGGGCAAATGTACGAACCATATGCCTATGGCATGGAAATGTCAGTTAGTTCCTACGGATATGAGCAGGACTACGTGTCATTAATGTACACAGCTCCAAGAGCACCCATACACCCCTGACCTATGAACAGACCGCATGTACCTAGAGGACCATGTTATAGATGCGGAGGTGATCATTATATCAGAGAGTGTACACTGCCAAACCCACCACCACCACAGCGAGTCTGGGAAGGATATTGTAGTGATTGTGGTAAGGAACACCTTTTCAGAGATTGCCCCAAGAACCCCAACAAGGTTACATCCAATGTGCAAATCAATGTGATAGAAGTAATCGAATCATCAGGGAGCGATAAGGAATACACTGTGCCACTGAAAGCAATAACTAGAGCCAAAGCTAGAGAGACCCCAGAAAAAGCTGAGGAAAACAATCAAAGCTATAGAGAGGTGAACACACCCACACCTCAGAGAGTTGAAGACTCGGAAGAGCCTGAGAAAAGTATTGTAAGTAAACGGACACAAAGATGGAAGAACCGTAGAGAAAGGATAAAAGAATAGAAGTTACTGCAGAAGAAGGAAAATGAGAAGAGCGAATAAAACCCAAAAGAGGAATAGAAATTTGAAGAAGAAAATAAAAATGGAAAGCATAAAAAAGAAGAGGCAGGATTAGTTTTAGCAGATCCCATGCCTGAAGAATTAGCCATGTGGATTCAGACGTACAAGGCACGAATAAGAGCAGGACCTACCATAGAACAACATGAAAGAGAATATCCTAGAGGTGACCTAGAGAAAGAGAGGTTGGAGATCTGCAAAAAATTAATAGAAGTTGCTCAACAGACCTTAGAAAAACCTGCGTTGCCATTACCCAATACCCGAATTTCCGAAAGACAATTCCAAGAGTGCATCATTACTAATGATCACGAGAAACCCAAAGCAGGTAAGACACATAATAGAAATTATTGTGAGGATAAAAGGGAAGGTTCCATTGTTCCCGAAGTAGAAGGAGAATGGCCTAAAGATTTGTGGGCAAGAGTCCAAGAAGACAGATGAAAGAAAGTGGAAGGAATAGAACCACCCTTCGAGGAGCTAGAAGCACAAGATGGAATAGAGGATTCAATACCTGAATTGAATTCAGAAGAAATATTACCAATTGATCCAAGTAACGAAGAAAATGATAGTGTAAAGGTTTTGCCAAATTACACAGGAGAGTACGAACATAATTCAGATTTGTATTGCATTCCCTCAATAAGGAAAAAAGAACTGAACCCATCAATCCAAACGTTGGATAACATACAACACCTTAGAAAGGTAAAAATCCCTTGTACCCTAACATTAGAAGAACTGTTGAAGGTCAAACCACATTTGAAGGAGAAACTGACCAGTCAATTGGAGATCAAGACGGAAGAGAAAGAGATATCTAATGAAGTAAACACAGTAAAGATCCCAGTCGATAAGGTTGGAGATTTTAGTGAGGGAGATGAAGGAAATACTTGCCTTCCAATTACCTATAGAGGTTACACTACTAAAGCCATTTTAGATACAAGAGCTGGAGTAGGAATAGCAACTAAGGAAATCTGGGAGAAATGGGGAAAACCAGCTCTAAGACCAACACGCATGAAGATACAAATGGCAGATGGACACATTGAACGACCCTTGGGATTATTGGAACGAGTAGCTTTTATCACTTGTGGAGTTGAATTCGAGCACACCTTAGCGATTTGTCAATTTGAAAGACATAGCAATTATGAAATGATACTTGGAAGACCTTTCATGAGACAACTAAAGGTAGTGCAAGATTGGGGAAAAGACGTTGTATACCTACAGCATGAAGGAACCACCACCAGAATAAATCTCCACACATATATGTGTCAAGATGTTTCCCCCTTACAATGGAATCAAATTCATAAGGAGAAAGACGATCAGTCAATTCACAGCATAGGTTCTAGTGACCAATCTTGGATGAACGAGGACACTCATCTATGGATATGCCAACCTGCAAAAAAGGAAGAGGATAGGAGAAAGGGATGATAGCAAAGGCAAGGAGTAGCTAGGTCTGTACAAGATCCAGCTTACATGCCTCAAGTCTTTTTGGATGAAGAGTTTGAACCTCACGGTTGGATGGAGATTTTAGCGACCCTTGATGTATGTGTGAACGAAGAAGTAATAACTATGAATGAATGTATTGATGAGGAAGGATATAACGTTAGTCTATATGTGGTAGTCCTTCAAGAGGCAAAAGAAGGAGAAGTAATAGAAAAGGAATGGAAGGAAGAATATGAGAGCATTGAAATGGAGCAAGAACACATGGAAACAGAAAATGAAACTCAAGAAATAAGTGTCATAGCTCATGAAATAAATCAAGAACCAACACAGGAAGAGGAGCTTGGATTAGAAAAAGCAAAAATTGATGAAGAAAACAAGCCTCAAGACCAATTTGAAGTGCCCGCACACTTCAAAAAATATGAAGTAGAAGAGAGGAGAATTGCTATTCAAATGCCAAAGCGAGAAGCACAGTCGGGAATAGCATATGACAACAAAGAACAAACCAAGACGATAGTAGTAACGTTAGAAGAAGGAGAGGAGCGATGTACTTTCATAGGACAGGATGTCTCAATGGAGGAAGAACAAGAGTTAATACACCTCATAAGGGAATATCGGGATGTCTTTGCCTGGACCTCTAAGGACTTGAAAGGAGTAGATCCATCTATATGTGCTCATAGAATCCCCATGACATCCGAAGCCAAACCTTCTAAACAAAGACCGTATACTATTGTTGATGGAATTTTATTTTGAAGTAGTAGTCAAGAAAGGAAATACCCACATAAAAGCGGATCACCTATTAAGAATTACACATGGAGAACCACCCATAGGAGTACCAGATGATCTGTCAGATACGTACCTTTTTAATCTTGAAGTATGTCCACAGTGGGCAGAAAAATTGATCCCTATACTCACTCATGGACCTAAAGATGGGATCACACCAAACCGAACTCAAGACCTATGGAAGATTAAAAACCTTCATATCATTGCTCAAAGTTTGTATCACCAAGACTCAAATGGATTACTCATGAGATGTGTAGAAGAAGAGGAACAGGAAATGTGGCTTCAAAAAGCACATGTAAATCAATGGAAAACTCATCTAAATGCAAACGGAACATGGCAAACACTGAGGAGATTGGGCATATATTGGCCAACCATGCAGAGGGATGCGCATAACTATGTATCAGCCTGCCCAACATGTCAAGAACGGAATCTAGAAGAGAACTCCACTCTATGCTATTCCACTGTAGCACCAAGATGGAGCATGCCTCTGGTGAAGTTCTTAAAGACCCAAGAGTACCCAGAAGGAGCCACTCTAGCAAGAAGAAGAGCACTGGTAGAACAAAGTAAGGACTATGCTCTTATTGGAAAGCAACTCTTCAAACGAGGAAGAGATAATCATTTGCGAATGTGCATTCATGAAGATGAGTATCTTGTTGTTTTAGAGATGGCACATACAGGAGCTACAGGAGGACATTTCTCTGTAGATAAGACAGCAAAAATGATTCTCTTTGCTGGTATGTGGTGGCCAACTCTACATCAGGATGCAGCAACATATGTGCAAAGATGTGATACGTGTCAACGAACGAAATATCCAATTAGAAGGGATGAAATGCCACTAAAACCCATGATGAGTGCTAGAGCCTTTACTAAATGGGGAATAGACTTCATAGGACCTATTAGCCCCCCAGCTAAAGGATCCCACGCAGAGTATATAATTGTAGCCACAGACTATCTGACCAAATGGGTTGAAGCCAAAGCAACCAAGAAAAACGATGCAAGAACTACTGCCAAGTTTCTCTTCGAGAACGTTTTCACTAGATTTGGACTACCGATAAAAATTGTGAGTGATAGAGGTACGCATTTTGTGAATGAAGTGATAGAAGCCTTACTGAATGAATTTTTGGTAATTCATAAGAAATCAGCCCCTTACCACCCACAAGCCAATGGACAAGCCGAAAGTTCCAATAAAACCTTATGCATAGTTCTCACAAAAATTGTGAACAATGGTAGATCTGATTGGGATAAACAATTACATCATGCGTTATGGGCATTCAGAGTAGCCTACAAAACCGCCATAGGCACTACTCCTTTTAACTTAGTGTATGGACAAAATGCTATTTTGCCAATTGATTTCTTAATACCCACTCTCAAAGTAGCTACAACTCATGAGTGGATCGGACATGAACTCTCAGCTCAATTGGATCAAATAGAGAAGCTACATGAAACTAGGTTACAGGCAGCAGCAGGGATTTACGCTGCTAAAAGGCGACAAAAAGCATACTTTGATGCTCACATTAAAGACAAAAATTTGAAGGAAGGAGATTTAGTTTTGGTATATACTCTAAAACAACACGCAAAGAAACTGCAAAAAAGAGGATATGACCCGTTGATCATCAATCGCATATCTACGAGTGGAGCCATCAGCTTAGCAACCCTAGATGGAGAAGTATTACCAAACTATATCAGTGGGTGTCGAATGAAAAAATATCTAGAACCATTGACTGAAGAAACAATGTCACGATTAATCAAGGGCAAGAATAGACGCATCGAGGAGGAAAGGATATGAGAAGAAGCAAGATAGGAAGCACGAGAACGAATCAAGAAACGGAAAGAGTGGATGAGAGAGAGAGATGAGAGATATCGACTAGGAGAAGAAATCATCCCAATGGCTAATTCTAGAGCCACTGAAAACCTAGGGCAACTAAGGAAGCAACCATATTTGAATTTGGGAGCTGGAAAAACGGAATACCACTTGGTGGATGCTCTCATTGACACAGGAGCCGCCATAAGTTGTATCAAATTGTCATTGACTCAAAGACTCAAGGAGGAATTACGTCCATCAAAGGCACAGTTGATAGGAATAGGAGGAACGATTACTCAATGTATGGGTGAAGTAACCTTACCACTACATATGGGAAACAACACTATGGAACAGAAGCTCTTAGTTTGTCATGATCAGGACTTACTCAAAGGCATAGTGTTAGGTCAAGATTGGATATATGAATATGAAGTGACTATCCAATTGGCCTTAGGATACATCTCAGCCAAGATAGGACATCGAGAAGTATTCAGCATGCTAGAGGAACGACCAATCAAAGCTGCAAGTATAGAGCCAAAAACTCACTCAAATGAACAAAGTGATGCATGTATGTTCACTAGCACTATGGAAACCCCTTCATCAAGTACTTCATGTGAGGACACACTGAATCCTGCTTGCATACCATCTTCTAATCTAGCAAGTCACAAGAGTTTCATTCTATCTAAAAACAACCGTAGCGAAGAACCATGCACAAGAGAGACTAGTCCTCCGAGTAATCAAAAGTCTGTACCTAGTAGAATATACCCCATTCCTCACACTAGACAGGCTTGGATAAGGAAGGATCAAGTAGTTGCATATCTTCTACAACTAAAACATTTTCGACATCAGAACAATCCAGCGGAGAAGCAGACAAATGACTTTGGACACCGAGATCAACAACGAATTGCTAGAATATGGATTCCGAAGATAGTAATAGCTGCCTAGTCGGACCGCACACAAATATGGATTCCCAAGTCATGTACTCAAAGGACAATCATTAAAAAGGACGAACCAATGAACAAGGAAAATCAGTATGATCTAAAGGCAAAGCGATAGAAGCTAAATTGCTACAGGATAGAGATGGAGTCTACATACAATTCACATGTCATTCCAAGATTCAAAACGCAGACAAAGCAGAAGCAACAAATGAGCAGCATCACAATCACCAGGAAGGTTGGGAACATGATTTCCCCCAACAAAATAAAGCAGATTTGGATGCCGAAAGACAAAGCAAGCCATATACATCAACCAAATAACTCGAGTTGCACGCATATGGAGTTACCAAAATCCAAAGTATGCATGATAGGGCCACATTACAAGGCCACGCATTCGGCACAATATTCTTCTATTTCAGGATAGTGAAGCACATTTCCCTCTGGGGAAATAGGAGAGCACTTGTACATGATTTAAAGAAAATTACTCAAAAAAAAAATTTAAACGCTTCCCCTATGAACTCACTTTTCTGTTTTTCTTTCAAACAAAAACATAAAAATATATAAAAATTATGGAAAAGCCCAGGTATTACCTTTCTCATACCCACGGGGAAGGGACGACACCAATCACTCGAAGCAATGTCAATCTTATGAAGGACAAATGAAGGAGGGTTTCTGATATTGTATGGCCACTAATTCATACTCTATATTGAGTGCAGATGGCATCTACTAATTCCGAAGCTACTCAAGAGGAAGAGGTCCCGCTTCTTCCACTAGAATCCATAACAAAAGCAAGAGGCCGTTGGTTTTTGGATGACCAACCGGTGTCGAACCTCATTTTTATGGCCACAATCAAGATTATGGATAAGAATCACTACTTCCCTATTATGTCGCAAGACTTCAAGACTATCATACAAGGATTACCGCGCATAGTGGATGTATGGACACAAGCAGGAATAGAGGCATTTCTGAAACTGCCTATTTATTTGCTAGACTTTCAAAGATGCACGCAAGTGATGAACACACTGCAGCCTGTAGTGATGAAGATATCAGTTCCTGAAGCAAGAGTACTAGACAAAGTGGGTACCTGGAAAACCATACAATTCACTCATGAGATAATTAACAAAGCTTTCGGATGGAATCAAGAAGGAATGACCAATGTCAAGGAAGAATGTCATGATCCAAAAAAGAGATCCTTTTTGGACATTAACAGAACCGATATTGAAGATGTTGTTCGCCTGGTGCACCAGCATTTTTGTTTTCCAAGCATGCATAGATATATAGCACCTCAAAATATTGTTGTACAACTACTCTTGCATGCTATGAGGCAAGGCGGCAATAAAGTGAATCTGACTCCTTATGTCCAAGACAGACTATTTGAAGCAAAGAAGAAATGGGGTCAGAAAAAATTTCTAAATGGCAGCTCTGCTTTGACCTTACTTATCTATGAGGCACTTGAGATGAAAAATTGCTTGCGTGAAATGCCAACCTCAGTAGAGTTAGCTAAATATGCCAAATCAGCTACGGTCCCAAAGAAAAAGAAAACAATCATTGCTGTTGAAGAAGTGGGAACCAGTTCTCAGAAACCCATGAGGGGTACAAAATGTCTTAGAGAGGAAGAAGCCCAGGCTACACCCACTTCAAAGAGGACACATACTTTGCCAAAGATTCCTGGGACCCAACAACCAATTACTAAAAGAGATCTCTCCGCAGCCCTAGAAGAGACACATCAGTACATGCAAGGGCAAGTGAATCTAAATGTTCTAGGTCATCACTATAGACAAGCAAGTCAAGAAAAGCAAAAACGGAGTAAAGATAAGACCCCAGAACAAGCTGCCAGATACAAAGCACTGGGCTTAGAAGATTCAAGCTCCAACGAAGAATCTAGTCCTGAGAAAGATACATTGGATACTGATATAAGAACAGAAAGTCACGAGGAAGAATGGACAGAAATTAATCAAGTTGAAGTCACACCTGACAACCAACAGTCGCAAGCGAAGAACATCGAACAACATGTGGATAAGGTGCACATGATTCAACTAAATGACCAATCAAAGATAAGTGTGAAAGAAGTCCCCGTGAATAATGAAGCCCCCAGGCCACCTATCAAAGAAGAGATACAAACTCCAGTGAACGCGGACTCAGACATATTACAAAACAAAGAGCCAATTGTAATCGAGGTGCCAGATGATACACCTCAAGGCAAACTCAACCACATGGAGGTTGAGCCAAGCATACAACTCCACATTAGGCAGCCCCATGACACTACATTACACATAGCACAAGGAAAAGATGTGACAACAAGAGCAGAACCGAATATTCCAAAAACATCGTTAAATGTGGATGTCACACAATTAAAGTCGGTGGTCAAGCAGATGATACAAACGGCCATGGATACACAACAACAGATGATGGATATTGATGCAGACTACGACAAAGCCATGAGGGAAAAGAGTCAGTTTCAAATTATGAGTGAACAATTGTCTGCACAACTAATCCAGGCCCAAAAAGAGATAACAGCCAACAGCACGGAACTACTAGAGGTAAAAACGCAATGTAACACATTGATGACCCAGCATCACCAACTCCAGGCACAGCTCGCAGACCTACAAAGGGTACATGAAGCCAGCGAGGCCGACAAAGAGAGAATGAAAGCTAGAAGCACCTTGCTCGAGACACAATTAAAGGTGTACATGGAAGAAAATGACAGTTTACGAAATAGAAATAAAGAACTCATGAAGTCATTGCTATACGATCAACCTCTCGAAAAACAAGAAACAACAGATGTTGACCTCTCGAAAAACAAGAAACAACAGATGTTGATCAGAGAGAGTTAAGAGATCAGATTGCAAAATATACAAAATTGCTACAACAAGAACAAGTATTAAGAACCGAATGGGAGTAGAAGTACATTCAAGACACCACTGAGCTCCAAAAACAATTGAATATGGCCAATGGTAAACTTGCCTCGAGTTATAGTGAGAACATGGATCAGGTAGCCGAAATTGGCAATGAACTGCTTGCAGCCAAAGAAGCACTCAGGGCAGCAATGCAACAATTAAAAGAAAAGACTGAGCGCATAGAACAATTAGAGACCAAAGTAAAAGAGAACGCACCGATCGGGACACCAGGAGAGCCAGCAAAGGAAAATCCTAATGACGAGGTAGAGGTACGTCCTCTATCTCCCCCGATTTATAATTCTCCAATACACGAGCAGATGGCGGACATACATGATGATCATCAAATGCCATATACTGCAGACATAAGTCAGAAGGAACGGGCACTAGTGGTGTCCCGATTGACAGAAAATTTTGAGAACCAAGTGATCAAGGTCATGAAAGAAGCAAAGATCAAGGGTAAAGACTTGGAAAAGATCATGAAGCCTTTCAACATCCCGTACAGATTATTGAAAGAGAAAACAAGACAATATATAAAGAAGATTACAAAGACAAGTCCAGACGAGCAGCTAAGCTTTAAACATGACACATTCACTTACACTCAAGAAGAATTTGAAGCTGCACAACCTGTTTGGAGAAGAAAGTTTTTGGAGAAACATCCTACACTACGGGTGCATTGGCAAGCAGCACCATATTTCCTATAGGTAAACCCTTCATTTTGTCCTATACCACGTTGAAGAGAAACCAGGGAATTTTTGGACATGCAAAAAAATGGTGCTATAAATAAACAATGGCTGAATTACCCACTACTTCCAAGTCCACCACATAATTACCTATCTACGGAGGAGTACATGGTCAAGACCATCAAATTTTGGCTGCAAAGTTATGCAACAGTACTCGATTTAACTGTAAAGATGACAAATTAAATACTCAGTATGATACTTACAATATTCAAGGTTTTCAAACATGCGGCCTACACATTTTTGAATTTCATTGGTATGAATCAAGGAACGGACATACTCATTTTTGATCTGTCTGTTATGCCTAGCCGAGCAACCATAATGGCTTATTATTCCAGGCTCATGTTCTTGCCAAGTACATATATGCAAACATTCGAGGAAGCATTCTTTACAGGATTTTTTGAGATAGATTCTGAAATCTTTTTAAAGATGTCATCTAATTTGAATGCCAGATTAGTGGCATATGAACTCAGTTTCTTCGCCGACCACAGACAGCCACCTAACGATGGCGTAAAGGCAGAACAACGGAAACAGTTAATGGTACGTGAAGCCAATCTGCTTAATGACATAGAGCAAAAAGTATATAGAACATACGCCCGTCGCTTGTCAAAGCCTGTCGGGGACGACAGAGTCCAAGAGGAGGCAGTGTTGAGGGAGAATCAAGCAAGAAGAAGAAAAGAAGAAGACAAAGAAAAAAGCTTCACTAAAACGATACTATATGAAGACAAAAGTTTATATCTCTGCAAGAAGCCCCGCAGGGGCACACACACCAAGGAAAAGCACGCAGCTGGAAGGAGGAACCAGGGCTAGGAAAGTATCCATGAAGAAGTGCACGAAGATATTCAGCGGTTCCATAGCCACATGAGGGTGCTTCAACCTCTTGACCAACAGAAGGTTCAGATCAAGGTTGAAGAGCTACATCCTCATATGTCTACAAATGGCGTGCGTGGCAACCCAAATTAACAGGCAAACCAAATGCATCAGGCCTAGAGGATGTTAAGACAAATATCGAACAGGGCCTTTAAAATGGAACGCCAGTCTGACGGACAGGCAAAACTGACCAAGGGTTGCATGTAGGGAAAAGAAGGTGAACATGCTTAAGTAAAACAGCAGGGTCCGATGCGTGCAACCAAGACAAATCAGAGGACCACTAAAACATAATGCAAGACTGATGAACAGGCAGAACTGATCAAGGGATGCGTGCAATGATAGAGATAAACAAGAAGTAAAGCCTGTCAAGGGACGACAAAGACAAAGAGGGGGAGAGTGTTGCAGAGCTAAAGAGAACACAAGGCAGAGAAAAAGACGGGCCCCAAAATTTTCCGATTTGGACACCCAATTTTTGTATTATAACCATTCTTGTAAAATATTTTCCGATGTAAATGCACTAGAGGAGTCCTCTAGATGCATCCCCACAAAAGATTAGAAGTTTACCCATGTAAATTAGTAGGAAATTAGTCTTTTAGTGAATAAAGTGCCGGTCTCTTGTATGAAAGGACCATTTTTAGGGCACAAGTATATAAGTCAATTTGTGACTCTTTGTAAAGACTTTTTGCCATTTTGAGAATCAAGAGCACAGAAATTCGAATTTCTGTCTTCTCCTCTCTGTATCATCTTCTTTGTGAGCTTGTGTGCATGTGTGTTGCTTGGAAAGAGTGTTAGGATGTGTTGTCTATCCATGAAAGTATTTGTTTGCTGTTGTTAAGGTGTGTGCGAAGTGTAGGAAAGGCTGAAGTGTAGAAAGGTTTTCCCGTGACTCAGTATTTTGCTCATAACTTGAAGTAGGAGTGTCAGAATTGAGTGAAACTACTATCATTGGATGCGTCTTCTCGAGAGCTTCGAAACGCATATGCTATTCACTATATTTGGAGTTTGGAGGTGAGAGAAAAGCTCAACTTACTATTGGCTGCTGTTCTAAGTATCGTGACACCATAACTGACAGTTGAAGCTTGTTTGGATTAGTCTTTGCCTTGTTTGCACTCTTTGAGTAACTCATTTGCATTGATCATCATTTGAATGCACGTCTTCATACACTCAGCTAGGTTTGTATACTCATCGGATTGATAATTAAAGCGTGAATCCCCACTATATGCACTTGAGGGGGATTGAGGTACAGTCTCTTTCTCCGCAAGTCCCTAAGTTGGTTCTTAGGTACACATCCCTCAGACCCGATTACCTCATTTGCTGACATTACTTCTCCCGGTTGAAGATAACAATGACCTCTTACAGTTTTTCCGAGGGAAGCATCACAAAGTAAGTCCCTCCCAGAGCCAAGTTCAGTCATCCTCAACTGTCGAGTTGCAGGATACTGCCTCTTCCACACAGATTCTCTCTGCTCCACCATCCTCTAAGGATCAAGCTGCTCCCGACACTGTAATGGAAGATGTCCATTCCCCGGATACGGTCGTGCAACCACAGCCTCATTCATAGGAGCAAGCACCCGACATGATCACGGAGGTTGTGCAACTCACGGAGAAAGCCCAAACCGAGGAAGTGATTGTGCAACCGGATATCCTCCCTATTATGGTAACCACTCTTGCCCTGCCATCTTCACCACAAAATCCACCTCTTCCCCGTTCTCCCTCAAAGGTGCCTTTGCCGCCTAGCCCTCCTCCTTCACCGTGCCATTCGGCAGCCCATCCTCTCCCGATTACTCGCCTCCTTTGTCTTTCGCGAGAGTTTCATCTAATCCCTCTCGGCCAATCTCCACCTCCATTGTCCCTTACTCATTGGCCCAACTAGCACAGATCGGAAATTACCTTATTCACCTTTCCAACCATCTCCCTCACCACCTACAAGTCCCCCATCAATCTCTACGAATGGATATTAATCCGAGGTGGATATCCTTGAAGCGGACATCGCATCACTCCAGGAGGAGGTGCCAGAAGCTAAACAGAAGCCACCTCATTAGAGGAACAGTTTCAAATTCTCCAAGAATAGTTGAACGAGAAGGATGCCATCATTGCAGCCTGCGATGATGAGATCAAACAACTGACTCAGATAGTGACTGATAAGGAGGATGCACTGAAGGCCTTGGGTGATCTACTAGAAACCACGCGACTTCAATTCCTTACGGTTGAGCAGAAGGGTCAAGAGATGGCTGAGTTAGCCTTACAAGTAGAAACGGAATTAAAGAAAGTCACAGAAGAGCTCTTCTAGAAACGATGATCCCTAGAAGAGGAAATAGGCCGAAATATTAAGCTGAAGAAGGATGTTGAAGCCATCTACAAAGAAAGGCATGATTTTTTTAAAACAATGCAGTATCAGTCACAAGAGCTTGAAAGATGGGAGGAACAACTTGGTATCCAACAAGAGAGATTATCTCGCATTGATGTAGAGATTGCTGAAATGAAGTTACAATGTGATGCTGCGCTTGCTAATGAATTTTATCTCCAAGAATATTTTTTGTTGAATCAAGCTGACATATTACTCTCACAAGTGATCGCTTTGTTGGAGTCAGACGTCTACGGAAGCACGCGAACAGCACAAGGAAGAAGAAGAAGCTTGGAGCACAACACACAATATTGAATGTATTACTATAGAATGTAAAAATATCAGTAGCCCATTAGCGCAATAGGCGTATATACAAGCCGGCGGAAAAAACCTCCTAAACAGGGAAAAAAGTGCCCCAACGGTCCTAGTGTGTTCACACACATCACTATCAAAATATATCAACAAATCCCCCCTAGGAGTGATGCCGTGAACAAGGAGCTGGCACTCATGTATAAGGAAGTGCCAAGCTATGTGGAAATCTCTCCACAAAAGGAAGTAAACCCAAAGCATTGTGGAAATCTTCAAACTTCTCCCTAGCCAGAGCCTTCGTGAAAAGGTGTGCAATGTTCTCCTACATGGGCACATATGCCAAGCTGATCTTCCTAGCAGAGAACCTCTCCCTGAAATAGTGATAATGCACCTTAATGTGCTTAGTGCGAGCATGGAACAGAGGGTTCCTCGCAACTGCCAATGCGCTCTGACTGTTAGTGAAGATGGTGGTGGCAGAAGACTGACCAACACCCAAATCAGCCATAAGGCATCTGAGCCACACACACTCAACAGTCGCTACAAATGCTGCTCTATACTCAGCCTCACAACTCAAAGTGGCCATAGTAGGCTGCTTGTTGCTCAATCAAGATATACATGAGCTACCAAGCATGAAGCAAAAGCCACTAGTGGACACACGAGTGTCATAGCAACCAGCCCAGTCTCAGTAAAAAAAAAGCATGCAAATCTGGTGGTAGTGATCCCCCTTGGGATAAAACAACCCAAGTAGCCGAGTACCACTCAAGTAGCAAAAGATGCACTTAATCGCCTACCAATGCTTGACACCTAGGCAATGCATAAACCTGCTAATTTGTGAGACAACAAACTGAATATCTGTCCGAGTAATGCATAAGTAAATCAAGCATCCAATAGCCTACTGATAGAGAACAACATCAAATGCATCTCTAGTATCATGAAGACTCAATCATAAACCTGTCTCCATAGGAGTGGCAATAGGCTTACAGTCATCAAGACCAAAATGCTGCAATAATGTGTCAATATATTTCGTTTGACACAAAGCCATTCCACCATCAACTTGCATAAATTGAATGCCCAAATAGTTATGCAAATGCCCCAAATTAGACATCTCAAATGAGCCATGCAAATCAGCCTTAAAATCAGTTATATGCTTCTCAATAGGACTAGTGAGCAGCATGTCATCCACATAGACAACAATGATCAGAAGCACATCATTAGCAGGCTTAACATATAAGGTGATTTAGGTTGGATTATTCTCAAAACCATGTGCAATCAGATAGGCATGTATCTTCTCATACCAAGCATGTGGTGCTTGCTTTAATCCGTATAACACCTTCTTTAACCTACACACCTGGTTTTCATGCCTTTTTTGCACAAAGCCATGGGGCTGAAAAACATACACTTCTTCATGCAAGTCACCATTCAGAAATGCACTTTTAATGTCCAACTGATGTACATTCCAACCATGATGGGATGCAAGTGCACACATGCTCCGAACAATAGTCATACGGCATGTAGGGGCGAAGGTCTCATCAAAATCAATGCCTCTTTCTTGTGCATAACCCTTTGCAACAAGCCTAGCCTTATACCTGTCAACTATACCATCATGTTTACGCTTCAGCTTGTATACCCACTTAGTGCCAATGGCATTCTTGCCAGGAGGCAAGTCACATAAAGACCAAGTACCATTCTTCATTATTGCATCATATTCAGATTGCATAACAACCATCCAATTTTTTGAATTTTGTGTTTCATCAAACGAAACAGGCCTAGTCTCATCACAGAGACTAAATGCATCCATAGCATAGCAATCTGATGCAAAAGAGACACTTTGAGAGCCTGAACGAGTACGATATGATAGAGGTGCATCTAATTTGCTGTCACGCAAAGTTTGCACCAACCATTTTGGCATAGTTCTTGCCTGCTCAATATCAGCTCTCTCATCAATAAGTGCATAATGTAAATCTGCATAAATTGAATGATCTACATCATCACATGAAACCTGCAAAGGCCAAGAAGTTGCCTCATTAGGAACAGCACTAGACTGTCCACTTGTAAAAAGAGGCAGCAAAGTATTATACATGTCTTTGGAGCTAACAGATGTCTCCTTAGTACATGAAAGCAATGGCTGAATATCATCTTCCACAAAAACAATATCACAGCTAACCAGAATGCGTTTAGTATGTGGATGATACAGACGATAGCCTTTACGTTTAGAACTGTACCTAGAAAAAATACATTTAACTGCTTTATCATCCAATTTTCTACGATGTTGTTCAGACACTAGTGCATATGTCAAACAACCAAAAACACGTAGATGTGCAACAGATGGCTTGCGATCATGCCAAGCCTCATATGGAGTGCCACAACACGGACAAAAATATGCAGAATATCATCATCTTTGACACCTTCTGCATCAGCTTCAGTACCTATAGTTGTAACAGTTGCATGTGTGATAGGACAGTTTTCAACACCCTGCACAACGTTCCACAATCCTTTTGCAACCAATACATGTCGCATCATATAAGCCCACAATGGATAGTTGGTACCATCCAACTTATCCTCAACAACCAACATACAGAATACATCACTGCTTTCAGCCATGGCCAGTGGCTAAAATACCTTGATGCCAAAAATTGACTATATCTCAAAAAGTTGAACGGAACTTCCTAGACGAGTTCTGCTAAACCTGTAGCAGACTTCGAGACGCTTATATTGGCAGACCGAAATAGGTATATACCTTTGGCACAAAAAGAAAAAATAGCTTACACAAGTGCTATGATAGTTTGTTCTGAGGCGAAAACGAGCTCAGATCGCGATTTTGACACCAAAGAGCGAAGCGGTTTTGATCTCAGAAATAGCTGAGTATGCTCACCAAAATTCATGCAATTCTGAAACTACAAGCGGAGGAGTGTCGACGGCGCCCTAGATGAAGGGACGACCCGCTCTGATACCAATTGTTGGAGTTAGACATCTGCGAAAGCACTTGAATAGCATAAGGAAGAAGAAGAAGCTTGGAGCACAACACACAATACTGAATGTATTACTTGAGAATGTACAAAGATAAGTAGGCATATATACAAGGTGGGGGAAAAAAACCTCCTAAAGTCGGAAAAAATGCATCGACGGTCCTAGTGTGTTCACACATCACTACCAAAATATATCAACATGCTTGCTTTGTGCGGACTGATGCACACCTGGTTGAACCTCAAATTTTGAAGGAGATGTTAGAATCCCTCAAGCAAAAAATCTCCTATACTTTTAAGTTAGCTAGAACCATGTATATCCACGGAATCATCGATGATTCCTAGCTTTTGTAATTATCCTGCTAGGTTTGAGTCCATCGTGTGTGCCAGTGTCAGGCCGTTCGGATATTATTTAGAAAATTAAGTGTAATTAGAAAAGTTGTGCACTAAAAGGGTGTTGCGCAAATGTTATAATATTTTCCTAGTTCATAAAAGCAATGTGGGGGAAGAAACGATAGATGTGTCACCGGATTGTCTTGTCTGGGTGATTGGCTGGAGTTGATTCTATCATAGATTATTCAAAATTTGATGTCGTGTGTGTTGTTAAAGATTTCAGTATTGAATGAATAAGGTACTGTATTAAAATTTCATAACGAGGTGAATGAAGCATGATTATAACAGTAATAACAACTGAATAGTAAGAGTTCTGCGTACATGGTTACGGTGATTGCTAAGAAGTTGTTTTGCACTGGAAGTCATAGTTGAATCTGTGGTAATAGTTAGAAGTTAATCAGTGAGTGGGAAAATACATATAGGGCCTCTGTATTACAGACCCCTGACCATCCCAAGAATCCATGTCTAGATTGGTTAATAATTTGAATTAATCATAAAGGATTAACACTTTTTATCTATGTAAATTCTCTAGTAATACATTCAGTATCGTGTGTTGTGCTTAAAGCTTCTTCTTCTTCATTGTGTTGTTCGCATGCTTCTGAAGACATCTAACTCCAACACACATCATATATGGAAGAACACATGCTCATCATATTCAAAAAAGGAAAGTCTGTGTGCCATGCAATCAAAGACTTTTGTCATCAAACAAAAGTTTACTTCCATCTCAAACAAATGCATCAAAGGTTTCCAACATGTGATTATTACTCCAACGTGTGATTAATACTCCTCGTGCATCCAACAACTACTCATCACAGCATAAAAGCTTACTGACAATGTGCACGAGTAACTAAATGAAAACGACACCCACAAGCCTCATGTGAATCTCCACCATCGATATAGAAGTGCAAGATATTTAGAAGGTTGAGTAGAAAGAAAAAAATGTCACCATTCAGATGAAAATACGAAAATTGTGGAGCATATCCAACAAGTGCAATAGAACCCCACATAGAAATGATCATAGCCCTAGCACATGAAACATGATGTGAATGCAAGCAGAAAACAGGATGTCATGTGTGACTGAACATGGATTATGCTACAAGAATTGTGACCATCCATGCATAGGAAACATCCTTTCATTATCATTAGACAATAATAACAACAAAGGATAGCAAATGCCACCATTCTAGACCATGAAACAGAGTAACGAAAGTGCTAATCATGCTGCATAGAGAAAAGATCTGCATCTAGGAGCCCATTCACCTCAACTAGCATGCCGTCATCCATTAGCAATGAAAACTACAATTCATCTATGAAACATTCAACAACAAATAGATTATGTAACAAAAAATAAACGCTCATAATGATTTCCACAGGTATGTTTGATTCTTTCGTAGATGCATCACATAAGAGTTGTTACCGTTAGTGGCCATGTGAAAGGCCAAATGGCCACTAGACACTTCTTTGTATTTGTTCGTAAATAAGACATATAGTGGTTTACAGTATTAGACTCTGAAAGTGCAAAGGATCTTTGAAAGAAGTTATGCAATACATATGAAAAAGAGATGGCATCAAATAAAGTGTATCTGATGAGAAAATTATATGACCTTCGCATGAAGGACATAGATAGTGTTGTTCCTCATCTAAATGAGTTTGATGCTATATTCGCCTAGTTACACGCTCAAAAAATTGATATGGATAATGAAATGAAAGCAATATTGTTGTTATGCACCCTGCTAGCATCATGGGATACATTTTGCATAGCTATAAGCAATAGTGCACCTTGTGGTAAACTCATCTATGATGTGGAGCACTCTTGAGTGAGGAGATTCATAGAAAATCTATGCTTGACACTCAGAGTGGAGATGCATACAATGTTCGTGATTCTTAGCAAGGAAAGAATCAATAATGTGGCAAGAGCAAGAAAAAGGAAAAGAATGATCGACGGAATAAGAGTAGAAGTAAATCAAGGAAGAGGGATATCAAATCCCATTATGGTCATAAGAAAGGAAATATGAAGAAAGAGTGTTATGCATTAAAGAATGCTAAAGGTAAAGGACATAATGTTGATGGGCATGTTAAACAGTTATCTGCGCCATCCGCAAGAGTTATAGACAGGGAAGCCACCATATTATGATCATCTTTGAGTTTTTGGGTGTGAAGCATATGTTCATTTACCCAAGAATCTTAGACAAAAGTTGGACCATAAGTCAAAGAAATGCATTTTTCTTGGATATGGTCGAGAAGGAAAATTTGGATATCGCTTATGGGATCCTAAAACACGGTTAGTGATCAGAGTTAGTGATGTCATTTTCAATGAGTCTAAGATGCATAAACAGCCAATTAAGGAGGTTGAAGTGAGAGGAGTGGTGTTTGAGGATACTAATCCTCCAATAAGCATGCATAAAAATGTTGCACATAGGGACATTCAAGAAAATGTCCGATGAGACAACTTTGCACATGTTCTAATTCAACAACCATTGAGGAGCTCTACGTGTCTCCTATCCACCTAATAGATATGTTCTAGGTTTAGATTTTGTTATGCTAATAGATGTTGGTGAGCCTTCTTGCTACAAAGAGGCTGTGCAGACAGAGGATCATTCAAGTGGGAGCATGCCATGAAGAGTGAGTTGGATTCTATTCAGAAGAATGGTACTTGGGATTTGTACCTTTTCCAAATGGCAGAAAGCTTTACCATGTAAATGGGTATATAAGCTGAAATTCACATCAGAAAGTGCTTCTCCAAAGTATAAAGCATGACTTGTTGCAAAGGGCTTTAAGTGGGTCTGCATCACAATGTGGTCGATAATGTTGCATAGTTGTTGGTCATGCCATGCAAGAAAGGAGAAGAAAGTGGAGAAAGAACATCATGCACATTGTCGTCACCATATCTGCAAGAAGAAACAGACAGACACAACTATCAAGATCAAGAAGGGACAACTAGTAACTAAAAGTAAGAAAGAAACACATCTCTTGCCATGAGGTTGGTGATGAAATGAGAGAGGTATTTCATTCGGGAAAGATTCATTTTCATGGATGTTCTCAATACATTAATCATGAAAAGTCCCATCTCATTTGTATTCATCTCCCATGATGTACTTAATATAAAAAAAAATCTCATGTGAAGTTTGAGATGTGTAGATCATGTAAAACTACGTAGAACTACTTGAAGCATTGGAGATCCATAGAAATGTTTAGATGATACTGTACTTTAGTGAAATACAACACAGAATTTCCAAAGGGCTAGGATCGAGAACACAAATTATGACTGTAATACTACAATCACAACATGTGTTTACGTTCTTGATTTAAACTTTATCACATAATACTTCCATAATAGTCACACTACGTATACTGAAAGACTTTGTGATCATAGACAAACTTCAGAAAGAAAGTGATCTCGATAAGAACAATACTCTTTAATTAATCAAACTATTGTTACATCATTCTAGAATACAACCCAGATGAAGAAAAGATCGTGGCATTGGTGGATCTAGAGTGGATGTTTAATGAGCTGCTTTATACATCTACAACTGGAACGGATAACTTCATGGGCACCCATTCACTTTAAGGTCGATCCATTCATGTTCTCTAGGCTATTTTGGAGGTCCTGTGCAAGATTGTGTGAGGCCTGCTAATTTATTGAAGTCCTTCTGTAAGTGAAGTGTACAAGATTCGCAAGGATAAAAAATGTGGAAATGCCTTTGATCATACATGGATTAGTTTTTTAGCCGATGACATCAAAAGAAAACCCCTTTGGTTTAATATATAATTTTTCTGAGAGAGAGCTTCGAAATTCCAATGGATCAGCTTACGTCAAAAAACCCTCTTCTACACCATCAGAGATCTCTCGTGCGGCCATAGCATTGGTTTGATTTCCATCTTTTGAAGGAGGTAGAAGAAACATTGTAGGCAAGTGCATGCTGGAGAAATTCTGCATTTAAAGAGCACTGAAGGTCAATTATGAGGTCGATGTTTCAAGACATGCAACTGTACACAACAGACACAAGGAGACACATGCGTATTCAGGAAAGAAGCAGATATGTGTTAACACTAGTTTGGTACCAAAACAGGACACTTAAGTGACCCTTTTTGAATATTTTCCAAAAAATCACACACCTTCTACAAAGAGAATTTGAAAAAATCCTTTAATACACATATTAAATATAATTCAAAGGTTAATGTAAAATTATAAAACACAATAAATCATGTTTTGTGTTCATGTAAATAGCCTCTCAACATGCTATGGTAGTAAACATGAAAATTCCTTATCAAATGTATTTTTATCAAAAGAAAAAAATTCATCATATGAAAGAAAAAATTATACACATTCCTTGAAACATAGGTCACATAGTATGAACCTCAAACTTACTTAGAAAAATCATTTCAATTCAAATAAAATCAATTTTGACTTTGTGCACCAAAAATAGCAACTAGTTCTAATTATGGTTCAAAAAAACGTATGGGAATCCATAGAAGTGTACAAATGTGCCAACAATCAAACAAGTTATGAAGACGAAAACCAAGGTATACACATATAAAATCAATTGATATGACTCTAGTCACCAAAAATAGAAAACCAAAGCCTACATATATGACTCAAAAGAATTTATGGACATCATTCAAGGTGTACACATTCAAGTTACCAAGTAGAAAATGTGTGACACAACAAACCAAAACTTACATATACGAGGCTAAATAATTTATTGAAATCCAACAAAATTTTCATGTCTTTGGACAGAACCAAGAATCTTTTGTTGTGTGGGCATCAACCAAATTCTATAGATACAGTCATGAATAGTTTGTGGACACATACTCAAAAGTCTTTGATATAATCTTTGATATCATAAAATTATAAGGATCATTTGAAAACATTTCATCATTTCCATCATGGATGCCATCTTCTTTTTGTCAAATGAAATATGTATACCAATTATTTTCATTCTTATCACAATCACCATTGCGGATCACATATTATTTGGTGAGATTAAGAATGAAACATGGCATCAAAGCATATTTTGGAAGGTTTAATACTTAGAATAGCATTTAAATAATTATTATTTTTCATCATAATTTTTTATTCCACCTTTGGAGCTATGTTCTTTTTGTGAACATAGAAATATATGCTTTGCCAATTCAGCATGAAAGTGAGCACCAAATGCAATGGCTACTAGTTCAAAGTGGAGGCCTTCTAACTTTGAATAAAAATATGCATTCAATTAGTATGAAGGTTATCCATTGATAACTTGCCAATTCTCTGCAATCTCACTTACACACAAGTCATAGTGAGCCATTCTTTAAAAAATAAAATGGCAGTGCTCTAGAGAAGACAAGTTTCGAGTCCATGTTTATCACTTATGTAAGTGTTCAACCTTCTCCAAAGATCCTAGACACTTGCTTTACACTGCCAAAGTCCATGAATAGCTTTCCATTTCCTAAAACATATCCAATTTTTCAAAATGTTTGAATTGTGTTATTTTTTCAGTTATGCTAAAAGTTGAGTTTTCAAAAATCCCCATTTTCTTCTTCATTTAATAACCCACGTGAAGCTGTAAAATGTCAAAGATTATATTTTTCTCTAAAAGTACATGATGTGGGCTATCAAATCCAAGTGAGTATGCCATCAAAGCCTGAAGGGTGTCATCAAGAAAAATCAATCAATTTGGTGTAAAAGCAGGACACTTAAGTGTCGGAGGACACTCAAGTGTCCTAATACAAAACTAGTGTTAATGATGATGGTGGTTACATAAGCCCACATGCTGTGGTTATTCGCATGTTCATATGATGTTCATGTATGGTGGTGGTACGTTCATGAGAGAGTTATGCGAATCTAAATATAGAGAGTGCATTTATAATTTATTTGTAGTATTATTCGTGACACACCTCTCCTAAATTGATAAATGCAGCTAAGTGATTTCAAGTCCTGAATGATTACAATAGTCTTCATGTTTGGCCTTGGCCAGAGATTTAGTTAGGAAGTCAGCCCATTGGTATTGTGTGCGGACATGCACAAGTTCGATGCTTCCATCTTGAACCAGATCTCGGATGAATTGCAGCTTCTGCACAATATGCTTGGTCTTCTCCGAGTGCTTCAGATTTTTTGCTAAGATGATGGCAGAGAGATTGTCACTGAATAGAGTTAAGGGTTCACATGGCACAAGTGTAGTTTCTTTGAGAAGAGTTTTAAGCCACATCCCTTCCTTCAAGGCTTGAGTCATAGCGACGTATTTAGCTTCCGTTGAAGAGAGAGTTACCCGATCTTATTTTTTACTTTGCCAAGATAAAGAAGCACCTGAAAGAAGGTAAAGAGAACCAGATGTGGATTGCATAGATACTTGATCAACCCCCCAATCGGCATCTTAGTATCCGACGAGGGAGGGGGCTGGCGTAGTAGAAGAGGCAGCCCTGTAGACTAAAGCAAAATCCTTTGTGTGCTCTAGATAGCGTAAGAGTCGCTTGAGCAGCTAGATATGATGGGTACTAGGGTGCTGCATAAATCGAGAAAGAAAGTTCATGGTGAAGAAGACATCAGGGCGAGTACAAGTAACAAGGTAACGAATGCCGCCAAGAATATGTGCATAGGGAAAACTAGCACGATCAGAAGCATTGAGTGATTGCTAAGAAGAAGATTTAAGGTTTCCCAATAGTGGAGTGGCAACTCCATTGCAGTGTTCCATGTCATACTTACGTAGGAGGGTGCGGAGATACATAGACTGAGAGATTGAAATGCTACCGGCATCCGCATTCTGTAAGACTTGGATCCCCAGGTAGTATTGTAGAGGTCCCATATCACTCATGGAGAATGTAGCTTGCAACTCGTGTTAGGTTGTGGACATAGCTGAAAGGTCATTGCAAAGGAGAAGAATTTCATCGACATAGATAGCAAGGAGGAGAAATAAACCATTGGCATGACGGCATTAGACATTGGGTTCTGAGCAAAATCATGTATATCCCAAGGTGACCATGGTATTGTGAAAGTGTAGGTACAATTGCCTGGGAGATTGCTTGAGGCTGTAGATAGCCTTAAGAAGTCAACAAACATGGGTAGGATGAGCAGAAGATTTGTACCCGGGGGGTTGATGCATGTAGATGACTTCCTCCAGCTCACCATGTAGAAACACAGTTCGGACATCCATCTGATGTAGATGCAGTCGATGATAGGCAGCCAATGCAATGAAGATTCGAAAGGTAGTGATGGGAAGCACTGGGGAAAAGGTCTCACCATAGTCTAACCCGGGCACTTGAGAGAATCCGCAAGCAACCAGCTGTGCTTTGTATCTAGAGACGGTTCCATCAGAGTTAACTTTCTTGCAAAGAAGCCATTTGCAAGTCACGATGTGACGGTCAAGTGGGGGGGAAACGAGTTCCCAGGTCTCGTTTGCTTCTAAAGACTAAAATTCTGAATCCATGGTAGCCTTCCGGTGTGGTGCTTCAGGTCCATTGAGCGCTTCATCAACAGAAATAGAATCTACAAATTAATGGGCATATACGTGGAGTGCATCAGGAAGGAAAGAGGAACTACACTCGAAATTGGAGTTAAGGGAGGCAATGACACTGTTGACGAGTGGAGCAGCAGCAAGATGAAAGGCTGATGGCCTGGACTCATAAATATCTTCAAGACTGCGCATCTTTAGGAGAGGAGAATCTGAGGCATCAAAGGCATCAATAGGATGCAGCAAAGCTGGGGAGGAAGGAGTTAATGGGGTGTCCATTGTATTTGTGTGAGATTGAGGGGTGAACAATGGATTGGGATATTGAGGAAAGAGGAAACTATTAGTATGCTTGCCAAGGGTCCATGGGGGAGCATTTCCCGGAAAAGGTGTGCCAATCGGTGGAGGCGAAGCAGTGGGAGTGGGTAATTGAGTAGGTGTTGCAGCACGTACAACAGGGACAACATGAGGGATGTCAGGTTTCGACCAATAGATTTGTGGAACATGTGATGTAGATCTTGTTGCGGGTAGAGAGCTCATAGGAACGGGAGGAGAAGAGGTGGGCATTGCACTTATGAGAGTAGATTCATCAAACATCGCTGATCGAGAAAAATGAAATTTGCGTTGAGCGGGTTCATATAGACAATATGCCTTGACACCAAACCTATCTCGATAACCTGTAAAAACCATCCAGATGCTTGAGGGATCAAGTTTGCGGCGAAGATTTTGTGGTTGCACCACGTAGGCAGGGCAACCGAAGATGCGTAGATGCTTGAGATCGGGAAGTCGTTGGTGTCAGTGATAGTATGGAGTATGGGTAGGATCGATTGAGTGAGGCACCCTGTTTTGTAAATAGCATGTAGTTGCAATGGCTTCCTCCCAGTAGCTTTTAGGAAGTTGTGCTGGGAGGAGCATGGCACGAGCAACTTCAATCAGAGAGCGATGTTTGCGTTCAGCTATGCCATTTTGCTATGGTGTGTGTGGGATAAAGTATTGTTGTTGAATGCTCTCAGTGTTGTAGAAGACCTTAAAATCTATAGAAATATATTCACCTCCATTGTCGAAGCATAGGACTTATACAGGTAAGTCATGGAGGCGAGGGGATGACGAACAGTAGTTCTTAAAGAACTGAAGTACTTCAGACTTATGCTTGAGAAACTGAACTGTAGTATAGCGACTGAAAACATCGATGAAGGTAAGGAAGTATAGGGATCTTGTGAGAGAGGGGATCTCCATGGGACCATAGAGGTCACTATGGACCAGCTGATGAAGCTGAGTCGAGTGCGTAGATGAGTTCGAGAATGGTTTGTGGGCTCCTTTACCCATTAAGCACCCTTCACACAGATCAATCGTAGTGAGGTTTGAGGGTAGTCCTTCACAAAGATGGTGTCTAGTTATATGTGAAAGAGTGTTGGAGTTGATGTGACCAAGTCAATAGTGCCACATAAGAGTAGTGGCAGCTTTGGAATACGAGCAAGAGAGAGTGGAATTTGAGGAAAGTAATACCTGAGTGGAAGACTTGACGAGAGGTATTGGGTATAGTCGGTCAATTTGTGGTAAGTGAATGAGTTTGTATCCATCGGAGGGTAGCTTGAAATGGAAAACACAGTAGCCATGAAAGAACTTGATGTGTGAGCTTGTGGAAGATGTAGCCGAGACAGAGATGAGGCTTTGACACAACCCAGGAATGTGATAGACTTCTTGGATGACCACGAACGCATTGCTGGGAAGAGTAACTGTCAATTGACCGATGCCAACTGCCTGAAGGAAGCTATCATCACCCATGTAAACCTGAACAGGTCGGTTTAGATATGAATAATGTTTGAGCTAGTAACGACTAGAAGTCATATGGTGGGTAGCTCCTATGTCTAATAGCCATTCATGTTGAGGTTTATGAACTGAAAACTGTCGAGATTAATGTTGGATAGCCATGGTGAATAGTTCTAGAGCAGGGGTGTCATCAGCGATGGTAGGGTGAGCACGAGAGGATTTATGTGACTTTTGGGTTTCCCTTTTCTTTGTGCGACACTCACATTCAATGTGACCTTGCCACCCACAATAATCACAGGTGCTGTTGGTATTATGTCCAGGATTGCATCGAGCAGATTGGCGGTGTGTGTCATGGAAAGGACGAGGATTGTTCTGGGAATACATGTTCAGTTGACGACGCATATTGAAGGTTGTGTTGGATATAGTGGTTGACTGGGAAGAGGAGATAGCACTGCGAAGGGTATCTTCTTGATGGATGCGGGAGACAAGGGACGCGACGGTGAGGCCAACCACTAATGACTGAGTGGTGATAAAGGGTCGCCATGAGGCTGGGAGGGCTGCAAGTAGTAGCATGTCTTGTAGATCGTCGTCGAGGGCTAGGCCAGATAGGAGCACTGCATCTAGAAGTCATCGCCATTCATCAACAAATTTGGGAACAGGTTGGTTATTAGCTAGACTAGAACTGAGTAATTTCTTAAGAGTAGTTACCCGTGTGATAAGGTCATCATGGTGATAGGTCGAATGGAGCACAGTCCATATCTCTGCAGGTATAGAGCACTGGCAAATTGGTTGGACTTGGCGATCACCCAAGTGCATAAGAAGTTCTTCCTGTGCTTGGAGATCACGTCATGCCCAATCTGCGTGGGTGGGATCTACTGCTACAAGTTCTAGGGGTGTGCTTGAAACTATGTCCCCTAGGGAGGCTCGCTTAAGAAGAAGCTTAACGCGCATATCCCATGTGAGGTAATTCGAGTTGATGAGTTTATCTAGTTGGTAGCTACGCATGGCAGTGGGAAGGACCGCTGGAGGTTGCTACGCCATCTCAGAGGATCACTTCGTAGAGGACAAGAGAGAACTCGAACAGGGAGCGCACAGCGGAGCCACAAAGTGGCGCTGGAGGTTGCGTACTTACTACGATACCATGTTGCAAGACATGCAACTGTACACAACAGACACAAGGAGACACGTGCATATTTAGGAAAGAAGCAGATACGTGTTAACGATGATGGTGGTTACATAAGCCCGCATGTTGCGGTTATTCGCATGTTCATATGATGTTCATATATGGTCGTGGTACGTTCATGAGAGAGTTATGCGACTATAAATATAGAGAGTGCATTATAATTTATTTGTAGTATTATTCGCGACGGTCATCATGTGAGGGGATGATGTATGATTTTGAGCTCGGAGATTGCAGCGGAAAGATCAGAAGAGGATAAGATGAAGAGAAGAGTTATGCAAATTGCTGAAGTTACTCTAAGGCCATTGTTTTTATGTTTGTTTCTCTATATTCTGGTGATGCAAAGGATTTTTGCTACAAAGTAAATGTTTTTTTGGAAATGGATGGTTCTTGCACAACGCCCAAGTTAGGATTAATCTGCATATGTATTTTAACGTCTTACTTTGGGGCCACTTGTCATGTTTTCAACATTTAGTGTATTATGGAAAGCAAACCGTGTTAAAATTTGAGAATTTGTTCATGAGCAAATGGAATCATTTGAAAGTCAGTGCAGAGATTATGCGTACTGTTGTGGAGGAGAGATTATGCGTACTGTTGTGGAGGAGCTGTAAGGTAGACTCTGTGTATTTTTATGAGGATTGGTCGTAACATGAAAACCGGAAGAAATATTCGCATGATCAAGAGGCATAAAATATAAGACACTTATGTTTCATCATAAATATGTTCGTGTCACATACGCTTATTGTTCCTCACCTGATTGACACCCACAAACGCTTGACAATGCTTTTGCTTTAAAATAAAGTAGAAACACATGAAGTGCAATATGAGAGATCGAATGGAATGTATGTATATTCATGCAAAGGATGAAGTCAATGCTTATAGTCACATTCATAAAAATGTTGTAGTTCTAGCATTCCTCAAAAGATGATTATTTTTGTTGTTTTTGAAAAAACCTTCTTGTGTCCAAAAGCTCGTATGTTGTGAAAGCATAAAACTCTCACTTGAACGTCACCGCGATAAAGTTATGACATTCATTAGCATAGAATAACACTGATTCTTCACTGACGAATTACATGCAACCAAAGTTGAGTTTATATCTTCATCAACAAAGTATCATACAGACAAGATCACTGAAATGGCTAATGCACCGAATAGTAGGAAGTCTAATACACCAGTTTTAAATAAATCTTGCTCTAAAGCATCCCACAGGCACACCGCATAGACCCACAGTCCGGCGTCTTGCTCCCTACGAATTTGCTTCCACACTTTTTCATTATCCAAAAAGATAGAAGCGTTACGCTACATCTTTTCAATGTGCATCTTTTCTAATTACATTTTTTGGTAATTACAATTACATTTTTTGGTAATTACAATTACATTTTTTGGTAATTACAATTACATTTTTTGGTAATTACAATTACATTTTCTGGTAATTACAATTACATTTTTTGGTAATTACAATTACATTGTAGGATCCTAACACTGGCACGCACAGTGGACTCGAATCCAGAATTAATTGATTACAAAAAAGACAACTAGGAATCATCAACAATGCCTTGAATGTACATAGTGCGAGCTAATTTGAAAGTGCACCAAATCTTCTTCTTGAGAGACTCTAACATTTCCTGGAGAACGTGCAGTTCTACCAGATGAGCATCTATGTGCAATGAACTAGAAGCAATAACTTGAGATGAGCATCTATGTGCAATGAACTAGAAGCAATAACTTGAGATAACAGAAGATCACTTTGGCTCCCTAAGAAAGCTTCTTGGAGATAAAAAATCTTTGGCTATAACTGTATCACAATGTAACTTAGCATCAGCAATCTCTGCATCAATACACGAAAGTCATTCCTATAGAATATAGTACGGATCTTACCAATTCCCATTAAAGGATAAGGGGAGTTGTTAGTGCATGTGATAGTATTCCATGTAGGGGCAAGCTCAAGTGAACTAAAGAAACTATGCTACAAGATAGTATGTTTAGTTTCCGCACTATCAAAGTACCAAACATCTGATTCTACTTCACACATACACTACTCATGAGAAGATGGGTCATAGCTACAAATAATAGTAAATGCCCATTCATTTTGCATCTCAAAGATATTTCACTTGCAAATGGAACAAAGATCCTAGGAGAATCGTTACGATGAGTGGAAAATGGAGGTTTACATAGGCCATCTTGGATGACTAGATATTCGAGTGGTAGAATGGCAAGTTAGCTAAAGCTTCATGGAAAGGTGAATCTACCAGAGCCGACGAGTAGAGCCAACAACAAAAAGAAGAGTGCCCTATGAATCTGAGCCAAAGTACTGGCAGTGAACCCCAATTAGAGTTTGCCTTAGCACTGGTCCCTATCGCTCAACCCAGTCCTTTGGAAGAGGATTTTAAAGAAAGGATGTTGAATAGAAATCCACTCCAAGGATTAAACTACACACATTTCTATGGACGACCAGAAGAGGATCTTGATGTTCATGTGCAGACCTTCGAGAATCAATTGTCTTTGGATCAGCTGTTATCTTTAGTACCGGTCTTTCGTGAAAAATTATTGAGAAAGCTACTTGGATATCAGACCGAGCCCGGGAGTAGGACGATCCCTTCAATTTCGGCCAACAGTATTGATCCCGCAGATGTGGATTTTGTCGTACCAGTAATTCAGGTGCAATACAATAAGCGGAGTTTTGCCGAAGTATTGCTAGATGGAGGATCAGGGGTAAATATATTACCTAAACATATTTTTATTGAAATGGGAAGCGGGGCATTGGCTCCAGCCCCTTTTCAGGTCAAAATGGCGGATCAGACACGAGTCGAGCCTGTTGGTATTCTGAAGCAACAACAAATTATTATTTCTCGTATGACATTCATGGTCAATTTTGTAGTCATCCGAATGACGGAGTCAGCGTACCCGTATGAAATGTTGTTAGGAAGACCTTGGTTTCGGCTTGCTAAAATTAAGCAGGATTGGGGTTTGAATGTAGTAATGATTACCAAGGGTAAAAAGCAAGTGACAATTCCCATGCGTGGGCGGAAAAATATGTCGGTACAGGAAAAACCGTTGATGGCTCAGACTATTAATTTAGTAGATGAGATTGAAGATGACGAAGAGGAACAGTTTTTGCAAGCAAACCCAATGGTGGTGCCAGTATTAGAAGTTGATGTAGAAGGAGTATTAAGTAAGGATTATAGTGGTGGGCCAAACGAAGAAGAGTCACTTCCTGGTGAACAGGTGGTAGGTGCCCAGTTACAAAAAATATTTGATCAATGTATGAAGGTTCCGGTGCAGCAGCAGATGGAACAAGAGGAGGAAGAGATAATTATGCGAACAGAAAGGCTTTATGATCAGAAGTATGCAGGATCTGTGCGCGTGAAGGAGGAAGAGCTTCAAGAGGTTGATTTAGGAACAGAAGTTGAACCCAAGATGGTGCGGATTGGTAAAACATTGGAAGGAAAGTTTAAGGAGGCTCTTATTTGCTTGCTTAAAGAGTATGTGGATGTGTTTGCTTGGGATTATACTCAAGTAAAAGGTATAGATCCGCAGTTGCATCAACATAGGATTAATCTGAAGGTGGATGCAGTACCTATGGCACAGTAAAGATATAGAATGAATCCTAATTTTGCTAAACAGGTAAAGGAAGAGATTGATAAGTTGTTGGCAGTCGGATTTATCAAACCGGTGAATCAGGTGACTTGGCTATCTCCTATTATAGTGGTCCCTAAAAAGAATGGGAAGCTCAAAATTTGCGTTGATTACAGAAAGTTAAATGCGGCAACGGTTATAGACCCGTTTCCTATGCCGTTTTGTGATGCAGTATTGGATGCAGTTGCCGGCCATGAAATGTATAGTTTCTTGGATGGATTTTCCGGTTATAATCAGATCAGTGTGGCTAAGGAGGATCAGCATAAAACAGCATTTATTACCGAATTTGGTGCTTATGTATTTACCATAATGAGTTTCGGTTTGAAGAATGGACCACCATCATTCAATTATGTGGCGCATAAAGTGTTTGAGCCTTATCTTCAGGACTTCATGCAGGTATTTGTCGATGACTTTTCAGTCTTCGGTGAAATGATTAAGCACTTACTACACCTAAAAGCATGTTTTGAAAGATGTCGACAGTTTCGGATGGTATTGAATCCGTTTAAAAGTGTGATTGCGGTAAGAAGTGGGATTTTATTGGGCTATGTTATCTCCCAAGCAGGAATGGCGATTGATGTTAAGAAAATTGAAGCTATCTGTACAGCTAAAGCATCGACCAACGTTAAAGAAGTGATGCGGTTTGTAGGCCAAATTAAGTGGCATTCCCGATACTTAAGATATTTATCAAACATTTCCTCACCACTGACGCATTTGACCAAGAAGGATGTTCCGTTTATATGGGCAGAAGCTCAAGAGAAGGCATTTTAGTTATTAAAAAAGCTGGTGTCGGTGGCACCTATCTTGCAACCACCTGATTGGTCAATACCGTTTCACATATTCGTTGATGCATCGGATGTGGCCGTAGGTGCGGTTTTGATGCAACAGAAAGATAAAGGTTGGTATAGACCTGTTTATTATGCCAGCAGGGTATTGGCTGCGGCTGAAAGAAATTATCCGGTGACCGAAAGAGAAGCTTTGGCGATGGTGTATGCCCTTAACAAGCTTAGACATTATTTGTTGGGCAATAAAGTGATTTTTCATGTGGATCATCAAGCTTTGGTTTATTTAATCAAGAAGCCCTTATTAACAGGCCGATTAGCCAGATGGATGCTTTTGTTACAAGAATTCCATTTTGTAATTGTGCATACCCCAGGGAAAGAGCATGCGATGGATGATTATTTTAGTCGATTGGAATCAGGAGAAACACCCACTAGTGTACTTGATGTATTTCCGGATGCTGAATTGTTTACGGCACAAGTGGTCGAGACAGATTCGTGGTATGATCAGTTACTAATGTTTCTCACAGAAGGGGTATTACCACAACATTTTTCACCTGATCAGAGAAGGAAGTTTGCTCTTAAAAGTAGGCCATATTTGGTGATAGCAGGGGCATTATACAAGAAGGGTGTGGATCAGGTTATCAGGAGATGTGTACCCGACTATGAGCAATCAGTTGTGTTACATGAAGCACATTCCGGTTCAGCAGGAGGACATTTGTCAAGCGATATTACCGGAAAGAAAGTATTACAGGCAGGGTTATGGTGGTCGAAGGTGTTAAAAGATGCGCATGAGTATGTTAAAGGCTGTGTAATTTGCCAAAAGTTAGGCCAACCTAATAATTTTGATCGTATGACTGATCATTCGGTATTACCGCTGGATCCTTTTCAAAAATGGGGCATGGATTTTGTGGGACCTATTAAACTTGCTACTCAGCGAGGTAATAGCTATATATTGGTAGCGGCAGATTATTGTACGAAATGGGTGGAAACAGTAGCAATGAAGGATAACAAGGTAGCAAGTGTGGCCAAATTTCTTTATCGTAATATTATGACAAGATTTCGGTGTCCGATTGAGTTAGTGAGCGACTGAGGTACTCATTTCCTGAATGAAGTGATTTCAGAATTAACAGGACTTCATCAAATAGTGCATAAAAAGACTACAGCATATCATCCTCAAGCGAATGGGCAGGCTGAAAGCACGAATAAAATTTTAATGCGTATTCTTAAAAAGTTGGTACATGAAAATCAGAAAAAGTGGGATTTGTTTCTTGACTCAGCTTTGTGGTCATTTAGAACAGCATTTAAAGTGACGACAGGAATGACACCTTTTCGGTTGGTATATGGATTGGAGGCAGTAGTACCCATGGAGTTTGTAGTTCCAAGTTTGAGGGTTACGACAGAAAAGATGTCGCCTGAAGTCTCAGTTAAACACAGGAGTAAATACCTTTTACAGATGGAGGAGGATCGTTTGATAAGTGCATATATTACGGAAGTGATTCAAAGGGGGAGACAAGCATGGGTAAATAAGAATGTGAAGTTTAAAATATTCAAAGAAGGCGATTGGGTGATGGTGTATAATTCTAAGCTAGGACCCCATCCAGGAAAGCTCACATTGAGTTACAAGGGCCCATATCAAATTGTCCAAGATTTGGGTCAAGGCACTTTTCATGTGGCAGATGTGTTTGGCACATGGTTAAACAAGCCCATAAATGGATTTCGGTCGAAATTATTTCAAGGGAAGCCGCCACATTTGGACTAGTTATCTGCTAATGTGGTGCAAGTTGTATGTCGCTCAGAACAACATGTCAGCAATGTTTGTGATCATCGCAGTAACAGAGTGTATTTTTCTACATTTTTATCGGTGGTACAGTGTTTTTTGACCTTGTGTTGGTCTAAAATTACATTGAGTAAATTTTTACGATTACAATGGGCACATGGTTTACAGTTGCAGTTCAACAATGCGTTATCGGTTGGCTCAGGATCAATGATGAATAATGAAGTATTGTTGAATGAGGGTCGACAAGCTAAAGAATATGTTGGGTCTGCCAATAATGATGTGTGTGAAAGGAGTATGCCTTGTATTCCGCGTCAGCAGATCCATAAGTGGCGGAGGCATCGAGGAGAATATGAAAATCAAGTTAGTCGTCAACCAATGCTTATCTTGCAAAGTATAATCTGTCAGAACTGTATGGTTAAAAGTTTTTGCACTATACAATGCAGTATTGAGAAGATAAAATATCTATTTCATTCTCTTGAGGTACGAATGAGTGTTTTCTTTCATGATTCTTCTGGCATGTGTGGAAGTTTCATTCAGCGGGTTATTGATAAGTGGGGCAATCGATTGTGGAGGATTTTTATGATAACCCACACTCCAATATTATTGAGTCGCATAAAGTGTTATGTGTGTCAGTACGTTTATCATTACAGAAAGTGGCAGTTCAAGCATTCGCACTGGTGGAACGAATATTTTTGGTTCTACATAAAGGCTTCCAACATAATATTCTCTTCAGCATTTTCTATAGTAGTGCTTGAATCAGGAATCATGAGAGGATGTATGAGAAAGAGAGAAGTGACAATGAGAAGGGAGGAAACCACGTTGGAGGAAAGTGATAGCTCATTACAAGGGGAAGATGAAGATGCAATTTCAACACCATCTATAGAGACTAAGGGTGTGCATACGTTTAGGGTCATTCAAGGATTTTAAAGTAGAAGTTGATCTACAGTCTGATCTGCAGCAGAATTGGCTCAGAAGAATTGGATTATTACAGTTCGCTATGTTGCCATGGGAACGTTGGAGAGGCAATTATGAGGTAAAGAGTCAGTTGGAGATTATGCGGAAAATGAAGGGTCAGCTCTCCTTTCAGGTAAAATTTTCACCAGAATTAGTTGCAGAAGTATTTCAATTACCTATATACGATGATGTTGTCGTTCCCAAATGTTCGGAGGAGGTTTTGAAGAAAGACTTTGGACCCCGAGAAGGAAGACGGTAGTACTATATGATGAGGAATGTAAGCTATACTCGAAGGGAACAACTAAAATGGTGTTTGGAAAGATTATGTTTTATCATTAAATATGATTCTATGTCTAGGGAGAATTTTGCACCTTTAGCCTATGCAGAGGCAGGAGAAAAGGTGAGTTGGGCTCATTGGATGTATGATCACTTACAACGTGAGATTTTTGTTGGGGATAGGCGTAAGACGCAAACAAATAGTCGATTATCAACATATTTAGCTGCTTTATTCGAATTTGTGCAGTTTGTTGAAGATCAGAAGATCATGTGGCCAAAGCAGATCAAATTTTGTGATCATGAAGCGATGAGTAAAGAGCCGGAACAGTTAGTAGTGAGACAGGTAAGGAATAGACCTTCACAGACTTCTGAAGATTTTCTTTGCGCTGGTGATATGGCACAAGAAAGGACACATGTTAGTCAAATCATTGAATCTGATAAATATCAAACAAAGATACAGGAAGATATTTTGCTGCCAGTGCCAAATAGTATTGAGGATCCAAAAGTATTCGGGACTGCTTTTAGGTTGTCTAGGAAAAGAAGAGTCGAAGAGCAATTACAGGTTGAAGCCGAAAAAATGTTGAAAGATGATAATATTTCAGATTATGATGTGTCAGGGATGAAGAAGAAGTTGCAGGAAGTGTCGGATTTTTTAGTTTTTCAGGAGAAAAGATTGTTTCGGTATGAACAGACTCAAATATTTATTAATAAGACTGATTATCAGTCATTGCAGGAGAAGATTACAGAACTTCAGGATGCATTGGATAAGAAGGAATGTAGGTTGGAAGAGTTGCAGCATGATAAGAAGCAATCGATGGTCGAATTGGCTAGTATAAAGAAGTCTATTCAGGAATTTGAAGAATGGCAGATGACTGTACAAATGCAGATTCAAACAGAGATGATGAATTTTTCATCGGTAAATGCTACATTGCAGGCGGAACAGGTAGTTCTTGAGTCGAGAATCAAAGTTTTGTAAGAATTACAAGAGCACATATTCAAAGAGGAAGGTGTGCAGTTAGATGTTGTGTTAATGACAAAGATGGATATAGGAGAGGTGAAGCAGCATCTGCATAAATATGTTCAGGATATCTGGAGTGTTTTTCAAAGTCGTTGGTTCGGTATGATTAAGATGCACCATGAACAGGAGCAGACAAGTTTTGTTTCCAAACATGAAAACGATTTGGTATGTATAATTTCACAACAACAAAAGTAGATTGAAGAATAGACACAGATCATTGCAAAACTGCGGGAATAGTTGTTGAAAGAGACACTCGAAGAAAAGGTGGAGATATTTGATGTAAATTTTCCAGAAAAGCAGGATGGTGCAGAAGAAGATATTAATACTGAAGAATTAGCAGTACCAGAAGAGCAGATTTCCACACAGTCACGGGAGATATCTGATCAAGGGATTGTGAAATTCGAGTTTAATTTTTGACAAAATTACCCACCGGGCTGTGCCAAGTGTTGAAGGCAGGAAAAACCTGGAGAAATAAAATAAGAATAAAAAGAAAAAGACGACTATGCGGAGATCTATAAGGATGTGTCGCAAGAAAAGGGGAAGTTATAAGAAAGGAGTTAGAGACAACCGTAAGAGAAGGAGGGAGAAGGTAGACGAAGAACGAAGACGCTACAACACGAAGAGGAGGAAAAGTACGAGACGTAAAGATGCAATGATCAGAAGAGAGACGAGGGTACAAGAAGTGTAGGTGCGTCAACTATGAGACAAAGTCAGAGAAGAAGGAGTTCCTTTGTCAGGACCGGAAAAGACCAGGTTCTACGATAAAAAACCAGTGTATAGATAACGATTGAATGACGATCTTGGTGGCTTAATCAAATTCTCGTACTGAAGTTCTCATCTTTACAAAACAACAATCTGTATTTTTGGTGTTGCGTTTACCAATGAATAATCAACCAAATGTCTGCGCAGCACAGTTATAATGCTGAAAGTCTTCTGTTTACGGTTAAGTCTGTTTGAGTGACTCAGACTGTACTATGTCAGAGTGCAATTGACTTGAAATATATGTGAGTGCAAAAAGGAAATCTGTAAATCTGTTGCAAGAATAAAGTGTAGAAAGACTGTGTAAACTTTGAATTAGTAGAAAACTAGTAGAATGAATGTTTACAGTGATATTATGGTGATATTACGGTGACATTCCGGTGATGTTCCGGTGACATTTCGGTGGCTTTAAGAGACATTTCGGGTGGAACATCTGGGGAAGTAAGGATCAGTGCGCAATGGGAAAAAATAGATAAATCTGATTTTGTTAGCTAGACGATGTTGTGTTGAACCGGAGAACCCTCAACAGTTGTATTTGATGAAAATGATTCTTGTTATGAGAATGAATGCACGAAGTTTAAACTATCCTATGATTTGGAAGAAGAGTTTCCAAGTCTTGCAAAGGAGGAGCCTACTCAGAATGAAGACACTACTTCAGATGATGAAGATGTTATCAACCTTGAAGAGTTGAAGGCATGGAAGTCCAAGGGCAAAGTCAAAATGAAGAAGTGTTTAAGGCCTATAGTCACACAACCAAGGATCATTGAAATATCCGTATGATCCACATCCTCAAAGCCGTCACAAATGCAAAATAGTTGGAAAAGATGCACACTCTAGCACAGTTGCCATAACAAAGAGCATCTGACAAATACAGATAAGGGAATGTCAATGCGTACAGGTAACGCGATGAAACACATAAGTACACATGTGACATGAATAGCATTAAGATATGATAAAAAGATTGCAACGAAGATCATCAAAAATTGATGCGCATGAGCAAATGTGTAACCCTGCAATCAATAAAAGAAACAATCGGAGTAGACACGAGGTAGACACAGGTATTGCCACATGCATGATAGACCCACAGAGAGACACTCCATCATGTAGCACTCAATGGGATGAAACAATTAAGAACATTACATAAATGTGAAGCACATCAGTACCCAACGCCTGAGCTGCATTGCCGCATGGTCGCCAAGTATCTCCTTGCATAAATAATGTGAAGAAGATAGTGTCTGCATGCACAGATAGCTATGAACTACAATCGGTAGAGCAAGTGGTGTTAGAAGGATTTCATCACTCCGATTGTTTTGCTGCATATGCTTCCTTTGAAAAGAATGATGTAGCAGAACAATGCACAAGCAAAAACAAATAGCTATGAACTACAATCGGTAGAGCAAGTGGTGTTAGAAGGATTTCATCACTCCAATTGGCTTACGGAAAAGTTAAAAATTTTTCCTCAAATTGGTTATCTCGAAACTCTCAAAAATATATTTAATGTGCGCTTTTGATTTGAATAATCTCTCTCTTGAGTGTTTGCAGGTTGAAGAAGTAAAAAAAAATGTGCTTTGATCAGAATAGGAAGACATCACTCAGCCTTCATTGGGACCCTCCACTTCATCTTTATTTACCCTCTATACATAACTTTTTATATATATAAATGAGAATACCCAAAGTGTATACTTCAGCTTTAGGTAAATGTATTTCCACCTATGTGTTTTTGTGAGTTCCAAAGATCGAACAACTCTATACTTTAAATATATGTATGTATAAATGAAGTTCATATGAATGAATTTTTGCCCATTCGTCTATGTATGGATAGTAATTGATCTTTGTATGTGCTCCATATGCAGTGAATAGCTATGTGTATGTTTATGTATGTGTCCACAGTACATGTGTTTAGGTGTTTTATGTGTACATATGCGGATATGGAAATAAACTAAAGTGCATATGTGTTTATTTGTGTGTATAAGAGCCCCTAAAATGTATGTGTGGTTGCCTATACATATAACATAATATATGTGTTGATGTGCTTGATATGATAACATACATTGTATGAGACTTGTGACCATATGTGAATCTATAGAAAGTAAGAGTGTATGTACATCTACCCCGATGTGTTTGTATGTATATGTATGTGGTTGCAATGACTTCCTATATGTCTTAGGTGTCAAGAAAATTATGTGTCCTAAGCCTTACATATCTTAATTCTTGAATTTCCTTAGTCTTAAATCTTAAATAGGAAGGCATAAACGAAATAACTTATAAATTAATATTTATTTATGTGTTTGTAATTATGAGTGTGAACAAATTTAAATGTTAAGTGTATATTTAAAATGTGCTTTTAGAATGTGTGTACGTGTGTGTAGTGTGTGTGGGGGAGTACATTTCAAATGTGTGTGATGTGTGCATGGTTACTAAAGATAGAGAGTATGTGCTCATATGGAGGAAATTGTGTATATATGTGTAATATGTGTGCATTGTGTCCTTTTCTTATGATCTTTTTTCAAGAAAGTCATGTGAAGAGAGGGAGAGCGAGAGAGAGAGAGAGAGGGAGAGAAGAAGAAGAAGAAGAAGAGAGAAAGGGAGAAAGTGAGAGAGAGATGAACATATCTCTTCTCTCTGCTTCCTCTCTCTTTAAGAGAACTTTACCCTTCCCCCTTTTTTCTTCCGTCTTCCTCCATTTGCTACGACTACACACGGAGCTTGTGATCACACAAAGCGAGAAAGAGATTGAGCGAGTGAGAGAGAGAAAGAGTGAATGGAAGCTAATGCTACGACATTCTTCAACTCTTCATTGTGCACCTTTGCCATAGATCGTGATAGAAGCCATTTTCTTGCACCTAAAATCCTTGTCTAAGCATTTGTTTTCTCCCTCTGAAAGAGTGTCCTTTTGGCACCCTTGTTATGTTTTGTTTGTATTTGTAGACCATTATGAACCTGATGGGGTGAAGCCCATGTTCACCATAATCCCAGTTCACATTTAGCTTATAATGCCAAGATAAGATCCAAAATTATTGTAGTGGGGGTTGGAAATGTGGGCATGGTTGCATTGAGACCTGTCAAGGGCCTGTTGATGAGAAGGGCATGGTTGATGAGCTTTGAGGGGAAATGCTTGATCTGCAACATGCAACTGCATTCTTGTTGCGACTAAATATTATGCCCGACTCTGATTATGTAGTCTCGGAGGGCTCTGATATCTACATTCTAACTGTTGTTGCCAATAATTGACTTAAGATTGCCTTCTGTTGCTCTTTGGATGCAATCTTTCACTGTTCAAATCCATTATTCCGCAGCTTGTACAGTACAAACCTAATAGGATCCTTCTTATTGTGGTCTAACTTAGTAGATATTCCCACTTACCTTTCATGGAAGATTTCGGGTTTTCCACCAAATCGAGTTATCAACACAAGAAAGAACTTGGTTCCTTGCGTCTACGAATCACAAGTTAAGCAGATATGGAGGAGAAGAGTTCAAGAACATGAAGTTATATCAAAGTTTGGTTGGTAGTTTGATTTATGCTACTTTAACTAGACCTAACTTGTCATATGCAGTTGGAGTTTTGTCTCAATTCATGCATTGCCCTAGGAAAGAACATTGGATTGCAGGACAAAGAGTGTTGAGGTACATTAAGGGTACACTCAAAGAGGGTTTGTATTATGGGTTTACATCAGATACAAACATCAAGATATATAGTGATGCAGATTGGGCAGGTAATCCTGGTGATAGGAGATCAACTTATGGATACTTATGTTATGTGGGAGATAAGTTAATTTCTTGGTGTTCAAAGAAGCAACACACAGTTGCTTTGTCATCTACAGAAGCAGGGTACAAAGGTATGGTTGAAGCTGCAAAGGAAGTGATATGGCTCAAGGCTCTGATGAAGAGTTTTGACATCATTCAGAGTACACCCACTATTCATGGAGATAACATGAGTGCATTGTATCTAGCTGCTAACCCTGTGTTTCATGCGAGGAAAAAACACATTGAGATTCAGTATCACTTTCTAAGAGAGAAGGTGATGGATAAAGAGATTGAAGTCATACATTCTTCAACAAAAGATCAGATAGCTGATATGCTAACCAAAAGCTTGGATGGACCAAAGCTACAGAGATTCAAAGGCATGACAGGTATAAAGAAGATAGAGAAAACCTCAATTGATGATTGAGGGGGAGTTGTTGGTGCAGAGCAATCAACAATTGAAGTTTTAATGAAGTTTTGGAAGTCAAGGATTGAAGAAAAGTTCAAGTTATGAAGCATGGAGGAAAGACATATTCAGAAGATGAAGATGTGCACACATATGTACATTAATTCAGAGATAGTTTACTTATACTTCTAGATAGTCATGATATTGTAAATATTTGCCTATATATACAAGGAAAAAAGTTGGGGCAAATATGAGAGAGCATGAGAATAGAGAATTCAGTAGTTGTATGAGTCATTAGACATCTTAGAAGTGAGTAGAAGTCTCTCTCATCACTCAGTTGTAAGTTCCTTTAGGAATGAAAGAAAATTGTGCCCGATGTTTCTGTGCATTCTCCTTCTATGCTAGATCATTTCAAGAATCCTTTTGTAGATTTCTAAGTCCATAATTAATGAGTCTATGGTTAAAGTTTGAGAGCCTAATTGTAAACAGGTTGTGAGAATTATATGTAGGAACATTCATATGTGAAGAAGTATTCACTGGTTCCTGAAACAGGTGCAAAATTTGATGTTAATGTTTTGGTCAGTGCTCTTTCCACAATGTAACGTTTTGAGCAAGCAAGCACTCAATCTTTAAGTTGGAAGGTAAGCTATCTGTGGCTAAAATCATTTTCATAAACGGGTTCTAGATTGAGAGAACCAAGTGTTAAAAGTTATAGGTGTCTAAATCGAATGTTCAAAAGAGCAATTTTAGACATAGGTAACTTGTTGAGATCATTTCTCAAGATATAATGAATCTTTTGGAGTGATTCAACTTGGAGAAGGTGCGCAAACTGTAGGTGACACCTTGTGCAAAGTTTCATAAAAAAACTTTACACAATTTATAAGTTAATGAGAGAGATATGTGCAGCAGACTTTCTGTGTGATCATCTTCTTCATAGATTTTTCAAAATCTTTATAATTGATCATTGATCCTCTAAAATTGGTGAAGGTTTAAGTTACTCTTGTTATAGAGGTGTTCTAACTACAAGAGTAGCTTGTTCTTTTGGAGATTAACACTCTCCATCAACTAGAACTCATCCCTTGAGTTGCCAGATTGGTTGCAATGTGTAAGCAAAAGTACAAAAGTAAAAGTTTTAGAAAGTTTTTGGAGAATACTGATCAAGAAAGGTGAAGCTCATGATATCATTTTCATTCCATCTACACATGTGCTAGTTATCATATTCAAGGACTTACAACAAAGTATATCTTGTAATATTTCTATTTCAAATGATGGCACTTTGAAGTCATGTTTGCTGCATGCCATTTGTGAAGTGGATCCAAGGTGTTGCAGATTAATTATCCTGGTTAAGTTTTGGGAAAAGGTGCACAACATCAATGATCTGAAGCTAGGAACCCTCAATTCTTTTGCAATCTACGTGCTTGTTGTTTTCCATTTTCAAACTTCTTTTGCGAGACAATGGGAAGGGCTACAGTCATGATGGACCAGCTCCATCAACAAAAAGTGCCTCTTGGGCCCGAAAAACACATCCATTCAGCCTTCTAACTTCCTCCTTTGAATGGTTCGAATTGCCCTTCTACCAATTGATAGATATCCAGAAGGAAGAGGAGCGAGGCACTAAGCTTCTAGTCCTACTGTTCTGACTTCACCCATGTTGCTGATGATGAGAGCTATTATTTGTGTTGGTGTTATCAGTGCTTATCAGAGCTAAGTTTTCAGTATGGAGATATGCAAGCTCATGATGTGCTTATGGGGAAGGGTCGGAAGTTAATTAAAAATGAGATGTGTAAGTTTTGGGCTAATGTGGGCTCTGCAAGTATAGTGAGCTAAATTGCTTAAGAAGATTTTTCGCACATTGTTGTGGGTTCTTTTGGTTCCAAAATTTTGCAAAATGATTGCGAGAAAGAGCTTCAGTTTTCCTTGATGTTAAGTAGGGTCCACAAGGCTTGTGCATCAACTTTGAAGCTTTTGGAGGCTGCCCCTCTGGCTTTAAATGCACTTACCATGGAGCACATTAATTGAGGCCATCGAGGACTTTAGCCAATGCCATGTTGAAGAGTATTGGTAGGTTTCAATCTTCTTTGATGAGTCTTTTGGAGGATAATTTTCCATATAGAAGGCATAGAGAGCTGCCACCACCTGGAGTGATGCAAGATTCAACTTTTGCGGCCATATCAAGAGCTAAAATGTGCATAGATGCATCTCTTGCTAGAATCATTATAGGGAAAGGTGTTGTTAATGCAAAGGTAATCTCCTATGTGTGGACTAAGCTTGTTATCCAGGACCATGAATCTAATTCAAACCTAGAGAATGTTGAAATGGAGTGCTCCTCAAAATTTTTAGCACTTTTGGTTGTTCATATGCAGATGATTGCCATTTTGTGCACCACTTGCCAGGTGGTTTTGCATCACTTAGATTGCCTTAGTCTACTAGTATGCAAGCTGGTGGTAGGATGGGCTTGAGAAAACAAACTTTGATCAAAGTTGGAGTAACGATGCCAAGAATGTTACCTTTGCAGGTTCACAAGCAAATTGTCTTGATTGTCCCAAAATGATATGCATTTCTGCAGCGTTATACTACATGGATGCTATAACTATGTTATGTTATCCAAATGTATATGTGCTTTTAGTTGCTCATATTTTAAATGGAGGTTGAGTTGAACTAGGAGTGGTACTTTACACCTCTCAGAGATCAACTTCAAAAATTTGTGGATCATGATCTCAGAAGACACGCAATCTCTATTGACCTCAATCACTCTTGATTTGAAATCCTTGCCACACGTCTTTGGTAGGGTGTCATCTGAACAAGAGAGAGAATGAAGCATATCCTCAGATTAACTAAAAGCACTATTGCAATTCTAGAGATGTGAAGAGAGAGAGAGAGAGAGAGTATGAGTGCTCTCCCCCTTCACCTTGTTCATCTTCCTCCAATAGTGACAGTGGTTGTGGATGCAAGACAGAGACATAGAGACAAAAACAAGGGGAGAGAGAGAGAGAGAGAGAGAGAAAGAGAGAGAGAGAGAGAGTGAGAGAGAGATGGAGTGAGAGAGAGAGAGGCAAAATACAAACGAATATTGTTGAGCTTGTTCATGTGCACGAAAGGGGAGAGAGAGAGAGAGAGAGAGAGAGAGAGAGAGAGAGAAAGAGAGAGGGGGGGAGAAATTATAGACGACTATTGTTGAGCTTGTTCTCGTGTGCAAAAGGAGAGAGAGATAGAGAGAGAGAAAGAGTGTGTGTGTGTGTGTGTGCGAGAGAGAGAGAGAGAGCAAAATAGACCAATGTAGGAAGTTAAAGTCATTTTTGTGGCTATTGTTTCGTTTTAGTGAGGGCAGTTGTTTTTTTTTGTGTATCCTACGAGTGATAATTGCATGATCATGAGATGAATGCATGTGCATATAAATGCGTGTATGTGCATATAAAATTCATGTCTGCATGAAAACATGCATGTGAGTGTGTCAATGCATATGTATGTGAGCATGCATGTATGTATGTGAGTGGGAATGTATGTGCATAAGTGCAAATGCATGAGAGATGGATGCATGCATGAGAAATGAAGTGTGCATGTATACATGTGAGATGTATGAGAATGAATACGAATGTCTGCATGTTAGTATATGTGAGCACGCATGTGTGCTTGAATGCATGTGTATGTGAGCATGTGCTTAAATGTGCATAGATGCATAAATGTGTATGTTTTCTTGTGCATGAGTGCATGAATACATGCATGAGTATGAGTGCATTAAAACATGCATAAGAATGAATGAGAATGCATGTGCATGTGTATAAGTGAGATGAATATGCATATGTGTGAATGTATGAATGCATATGAGTGCATATGTATCTAAAATTGATAATGTACGATTGCAGATTTATAAATAAAGTAGAATGCATATGTACAAGTGAGATATGCATGCATATGGATGTGTGCATACATGTAAGAAAGCATGTGTAAGAGTGTAATGAATTTTAATGCATATTTATGAGAAATGTAAGAATACATCTATGTATGCATGAAGTGTATGTATGCAAGTGAGAATATACATATGCATGAATGCATGTATGTAAATAAATGGATGCATGTGCATATGCGATAAGTGATTGCATAGGTTTGTTAGAAAGTGTGCATATGCATAACTGTATGTATGTGCATGGATGTATATAAGTGTATGAATGTATGCATGTAGATATGAAAGAGAATCTGTATACAAGTATATGCAAATATATGTGAATCAAAATGCATAGAATAAAAATTGAAAGCACAAATTTGTGGATGATGATTTGAGAGGATAGGCAATCTCTTTTGAACTGAATCACTCTTGATTTGAAATCCTTGCTTCACATCTTTGGCAGGGTGTCATCCGAACAAGAGAGAGAATGAAGCATCTCCTTAGATTAACTAGAAGCACTATTTGTTGCAGGAGATGGACACCTTCCAGAGATGAGATGGTGCTGCGAGTTCGTGCTTCTTACCTACCAAAACTGAGTTGAGAAGTGCAATGTAGACCTCTTGAGATTTCCAAGAAGCACAAATAATTACCCAAGTACTTTGAAAGATGATCCTCAAATCATTGGATCAAAACAGATAAGTTGGAGTTTTGTTGTGAACAAAAAAGTTGTTATTTTGGTCACTACACTTGCTTAGAGAAATCAATAGTTTTGTTTCTCTGCTAACAATTGAACAAATTCGTTTTGCGCATATCTATTTAACTTGGTTAGCTAAGGTTTGCAAGTTATTTCACTTGAAATGATAAACTATGCTAAGAGAATGATGCTTAGCAAATATGAGATTCATACCGACATTTTTAGGAGTTGACAGTATGCACACCATAGTGTAATGTTTTGCACATAACTTGAGAATGGATGAGAAATGCAAATTGAAAATTTGTAGAACGCAAATAAACTATCTAATAAATCTATAACAACTTAAAGCACTGCAATTTCTCAAGTACACGCTGAGAAATGGATCAAGTAAGTTCACTATTCTGAGTGATACATGACAGAGTAGAAGATATCAGATATGAGAAAAGTATATGTATTAATGCACATAAATTACATTGACATTAGCAATGAATGATTGCACAATGTGAGGGAAATGGTAGAGCTTAAGCTTGAGCTCATTATCCATATGAAATCCTTCAAGTTTGGCTCTTCAGGCTGCATATCCATGCGACTAGATAGTGCTCTTTTATAGCCTTTCTGTTGGAGCCAAGATTCAAGTTTTAATATTAATCTTTACCTAAAGGTGTTCCAAGGTTTTAGGACTTGATTTTCTATAAGTCCTTACTAAATAATTTGTGGAAAGACTCTTCAAAGAACTCATAATTGGAGGTCTTTCCTCATATGCACTTTTACAAGGAGTAAAAATTAATCTTTTATAAGAGATTATTCATGTGCTAATACATGAATGCACATATGAACTTTAGGATAAGTCGCCAATCATTTAGGCTTGGAGTAATTGCACCAAGAGCTCCCCCTCAATGCTAACATGCTTGAGCTTCAACTCTCTTTGATCTCGTGTAATCCAATCATCATCTTGAACCTCCTTAATTTAGATCCTCGAAAGATTTAGTTAGCATATCCGCACATTGCAAGTTTGTTGATGCATAGGACAATTGTATGTCCTTGCTAAGTAGCTGCTCTCTCACATAATGATAATGCACTTTAATGTACTTAGTCCTTACATGATATAGAAGATTAGCAACCAAATGTAGTGAGCTAGTATTATCTCCAAAGATCATTGGAGTGTATGTATGTAGCCCCAAGTCGGAGTCGAATAGCTTTAACCACATTGCCTATTGTGTTCCATTTTTTAGGTCCTATGTTCAGCTTCAATTGATGACAATGCCAGAGTTGGTTGTTTCTTTGATGACCATGATAATAACTTAGATCTTGCAAAAGATAAGTAGGTAGAGGTGCTCCTCCTTTCATCTTTTGAGCCAGCCCAATGTACATCAGAGTATAGCTTGATAACCAAGTCAGATGTGAATGGATAAAATAGCCCTTCATTTATGGTACCCTTCAAGTACTTTAAGATCCTTTTGACAGCTTCCAATTGAGGTTTTCTTGATGTATGCATGAATTGACTCAATTTTCTCATCCCATTGCATATATCTACTCTTGTTAAGGTTGCATAATTGAGACTCCCAACAAGCCTTTGATAACCTCTAATGTCTTCAAGTAGCTCTCCTTTATGAGCACTGAGTTTGCGGTTTAATTCCATGGGTGTACCTACAATTTTTGCATTTCCATTTTGAACTTAACTAGCACATCCTGGATGTACTTTCTTTAAGTAATGAAAACAACAAAAATCTTTATAAACAATCTCTAAAGAAAAAAAATATGTAAGCAATCCAAGATCATTGATCTTGAACTCCTCCTTCATCTAGGTTTAATCTTCTTGTTGCCATTAGCACCATTCCCTGTAATGATAATATCATCCACATAAACACATAGATAAATAACTTCAGAATTAGTCTTCTTAATGAACAATGAAGAATCTACCTTGCTTGCAACAAAACCTTGGTCTTTGAAGTATGTGACAAGTCCATGGTTCCAAGCTCTAGAAGCTTGCTTTAAACCATATAGTACCTTCCTTAATTTACATACATAATTAGGTTTGTCTTTGTCTTCATATCTTGGTGGTTGAGCCATATAGACCTATTTAGAGATCCACCCATTAAGGAATGCATTTTTAACATCTAATTGGTACAAGTTCCAATTCTTTGAGGTAGTAATACTTAATAAAACTCTTATAGTTGGCATCTTGGCCACAAGTGAGAGGGTCTCCTCATAATCCACTCCACGGGATTGAGCAAAAACCTTTGCTACTAGCCTTGCTTTATACATGTTTATTTTGCCATCGGAGTTCTTTTTCACTTTGTAGATCCATCTAGATCCTATTACCTTCATGAATGGTTTTCGGGAACCAAATCCCAAGTGCTATTCTCTTGAACTTCTTCAATTTCTTCCTTCATAGCTTCTTTCTATTCTTCTTTCTTGTTGGCTTCTTTAAATGAAGAAAGTTCCTCTGAGATAGACTCTTTTGCCAAGTATATAAAATGCTTGGTGACTAGTGATCTGTCATAGCCATACCTTATAGGTTTCTTGCTTTCCCTTTGAGATCTTCTAAGTGCTTGATTGGATGATTCTAGAATGTCTTCTATTATTTTAAACTTTGCTTTTCTCTTGGACTTTCAAGCTTTGAAGTCAATCTATTCTTCATCTTCAAAGTTGACATCCTCTGATATATGTGGTTCGTCTTTGGTTAGATTAGGAAAATCATTTTCCAAATCATAGGGTAGCTTTATTTTTATGCAATCATCCTCAAACCAAGAGTTAGCTTCATCAAATACTACATCCCTACTAATTGTAAACCCTTTGTTAGTGGGATTATATAACCTATATCCTTTTTTATTTGGATCATAGCCAATAAATATGCATCTTTTAGCTTTTGGATCAAGCTTTCCTCTAGTCTCTAAGGGTATGTGTGCATCAACAATGCACCCAAAAATCTTACAATGATCTTAAGAAGGTGTCTTACCATTCCATGCCTCATAAGGTGTCATCCCATCTAGAGACTTGGATGGAAGCGTGTTAATTAGGTAAGTGGTTGTAGAAACAGCCTCTACCCATAGATAATTAGGAAGTTTTTTTTTCATTGAACATTGATTTTGCAAATTCTACTATCAATCTATTTCTTCTCTCTCCCACTCCATTCTGTTTAGGGGTGTACCTTGTTGTAGTATCTCTCTTTATACCTCTATCCTGTTAGAAGGAGTCAAACTCATGTGAGAAATACTCATCACCTCCATCAAATCTGAGCCTCTTCAAACTTTTACCTCTTTGATTCTCAGGCAAATACTTCTTGAAACAAGTGAAGACTTCATCTTTATGCTTCATAAAATAAATTATTGTCCACCTACTATAGGCATCTATGAATGAAAAATAATACATTGACCCTGAAATTGATGGCTCTCTATTGGGACCCCACACATCTCTGTGTACAAGTTCCAAGTAGTCTTCATACATGTATCCTCTTTTGTTGAATGGTTGCCTATGTGACTTGCCAAATTGGCATGCCCCATATTTGTAAATCATGTGTTTCTTGGACACATTTGGGATGCCAAGCACACCCTTATCCTTGCATATTTGCTTCAATGTCCTTTCACCTATATGAACTAGTCTCTTATGCCATATCTCCAATTTAGATAAGGTTTGGTCCTTATAACTGAAGTGATCAAGATTTTTTGTATCTTCAACTTCAAAGCTAAAACATCTACCAGATTTCTCACCTTTTGCAATCCTCTTAAAACTCTATTGAGGGTCCTCCACATATTCTCCATGCCTAGTGAATCTAACCTATAAACCCTTGTCAACAATCTGTCCAACACTGATTAGATTCTTGGTTATTGTTGGCACACACAATACCCTACTTAGAAGATTCATGTTACCATCAGATGCTTTAACATCTTGAATCTTCTTTATTGAGTGCCTAGTGTCATCACCTATCAGAACTTCATGCTTTCCTTTGGGTTCTTCAACATCAGATTGATTCTTTGTGTTATTAAAACATTAATCTGTCGTATGAGTATTCAAGCCACAAATGTTGCAAGGTGTAGAATTGTATGGTCTCCCCTGGCCTTGCTTTCCTCCTCTGCCCCTTTCTCTAGTACCTCTTGCTCTACCTATGAAATTCACTTGAGAGGTACTTGCATCTTCTTCACTCTTCTTACGTTTACCTTTATCTTTACTCTTATTTTTATCTGTACCAAGGGTAGAAGATTGATTATCTCTAGAACTATCTCCATTCTTGTTGAGCTTTGTCTCATCTGTGAAGATTTGTCCCATTAATGTATTGAGTTCAGGTATCTACATGTCCATATATAGGTGCATTGTTGTGGTAAAAGACTCCCATTTGTCATCAACCTTGATGCCATTTATGATTTGCCTTACTATCTACTTCTCATATATTTCCTCTCCACTACTCCCAAGTTGATCAGCTACATCCTTCATCTTGATCACATGGTCACCTACACTTTGCTTTGGTTGCTTCTTCAAGGTTGTGAACTCCAACCAAAGCTAGTTCTTTTTGGACCTTGTATTTGATGAGAAGTATGAAGATAGTACTTCCCAAGTCTCTAGGGAAGTCTTAAAATTCCTAATATGAGGTAACAAGAAATCATATATTGAATTGCATATGTAAGACTTAGCTAGAGTATCCTTTGCACACCATGTAGCTAGTCTCTCTTGCTCCTCTCTTGTAGATTGGTTTCTGCCTTCTAAAGGTTAGCATTTCTTCATCTCGCGATATGTATCTATACAAGCTTCTTCCTTGGAGGTAATCCTTCATCCTTAGGGACCAATTTGGATAATTGCTTGTATCAAATCTTTCAATGAATGATGGAAATCCATCTCCCATTTTACCTTGATGTTGCTTTGATACCACTATTGGAGGAGATGGTGGACACCTTCCAAAGATGAGATCTTGCTTCGAATTCCTGCTTCACACCTACCAAAACTGAGTGAAGGAGTGCAAAGTGTACCTCTTGAGCTTTCTAGGAAGCACAAATAATCACCCAAGTACTTTGGAAGATGATCCTCAAATCATTGGATCAATATAGATAAGTTGGAGTTTCATTGTGAACCAAAAACTTGCTATTTTGGTCAATACACCTGCTTAGAGAAATGAAGAGTTCTCTTTCTCTGCTAACAATTCACCAAAATCCTTTTGGGCATATCTAGCTAACTTTGATAGCTAACGTTTTCAAGTTATTCCCCTTGAAATGATAAACTATCCTCAGATAATGATGCCTAGAAAAATGGAGATGCATCCCGATATTTTCCAGAGTTGATAGTATGCAGACTATAGTGCAATGTTTTGCAAATAACTCCAGAATGGATAAGACAATCAACATGAAACTCTCTAGCAAGAAAATAGATAGTCCATCAAATCTATACCAACTTAAACCAGTGCAAATGATCACGTACATGTTGAGAAATGGATCAAGGAAGTTCAATGTTCTGAGTGATACATGACATAGTAGAAGATATGTGATATGAAAAAACCTATATGTATTAATGCGCATACTTTACATTGACATTGGCAATGAATGATTGCACAATGTGAGGGAAATGGTAGAGCTATAGTGTGAGCTCAATATCCATATGAAAGCCCTCTGAATATCTCTTCAAATTGGGCTCTTCTGGATGCATATCTAGGCAACTAGATAGTCCTCTTTTATAGCCTTTTTGTTGGAGCCAAGACTCAACTTTGAATTTGAATCTTTACCTAAAGGTTCTCCAAGGTTTTAGGAATTGATTTGCTATAAGTCCTCACCAGATAATTCGTGGAAATATTCTCCTAAGAACTCATAATTGGAGCTCTTTCCTCATATGCAATTTTACAAGGAGTAAAAATTAATCTTTTACAAGAGATCATTCATGTGCTAATACATGAATGCACATATGAAATTTAGGATAAGTGGCCATGAATTTAGGCTTGGAGTAATTTCACCAAGAGTATTGTGATTCCAAAGATTGAGAGAGAGAGAGAGAGAGTATGAGTGCTCTCCCCCCTCACCTTGTTGATGTTCCTCCAACAGTGACAGACGTGACTGTGGACGTGACACAAAGATAAAAATGGGGGAGAGAGAGGGGGATAGAGAGAGAGAGAGGGAGATAGAGAGAGAGGGGGGAAATATAGACCACTATTGTTGAGCTTGTTTGTGTGCATAAAAGGCGAGAGAGAGAGAGAGAGAGCAAAATATACCAATGTAGGAAGTTAAAGGCATTTTTGTAGTTATTGCTTACATAACAGATAATATAATGGGTTCGCAACATGAGCAAAGTGAGGGATCCAAATTACATAGAAGACACAAGCTCCTTAGAATCTCCTCAGTTCACTAACATTGCGAGACACCTTTGAGATCCTACTAATGGCATCAACTTCCTATGGATATGGCATGTGGCCATAATGTCCACATAGATGTCCAACAATCAAAACTTCATCGACACTGAAAGTGGATTTATCGAAAGAGAAAGCAAGTCCAACCTCCTTGAGTCTCTGAAAGGTTCTTTCACAGTCAAAAAAGTGGTCGGAAACAAACTTTCTACATGTGAACAAATCTAAAATCACATCATTTTCCCTTTCCACACATCCATTTATCATCATATCATTGATAAAAGGCATAGTCACATTGGGAATGAACTCATGTAAGACCAAGCTCATAGTGTTCATCATGTGTGCCATGGAATTTGTTGCTTCTTGTGGTAAAGTACACATACATACTAGACCCAAAGGCTTTTTCATCGTGGTTACATCTCTACTTTCAATGGCCAATTGGAACTAGTCATATCGTGAGTACAAGTCACCCATTGAATAGATAGACTGTCAAACAAATGCCTCTACAAACTCATCTACAATGGGACCTATTCCTACATTTCTAATAGTGACTTTGGTAATAGGTTGCAGATCCTGTATGAAGCATAGCTTCCCATTCTTTTTGGGTATCGTGAACTAGTGGTTTGAATATGGTATTGATGATGGCTCTAAAATTCTCATTGCAATCTTCTCCTTTAACAATCTCATCACGTGAGGTAAATGAGCCTTTGGGACTAGTATCGATTGAAGATTCCATGGAATATATAGTATGGTAAATATGCTCATTGGAGCTACAAGCTTTGGATCACTGCATCCTATTTCATGTGGGAATAAGAAAAAAGCTTTTCCATGACATATGCTCATCTTTCTAAATTCATCTTTTGAAAGTTTTGAAAGAGATTCTTCTCCAAACTTTATATGTTTCATAGTTTCCTCAGTGAATGTATGGGCTATCTTAGATTGATCTCTAAGAATAGGATCCTCATAAACTCGTCTAATTATTTGATAGCTCTCTTTATGCAATGGATGAGCTACGGGTTTAATAATTATTTATAATGTTTTATATTTAGTATCAATCTTGACTTCATGTTCTGCTAAGTAATTAGCAATTAGCTTATATTCCTCAATAGATTAACAATGAAAATTTTGATTCTAATTCTTCTTGAAGAGCATTCTCAAGTTCTTCCATCAAGGTAGAACTTTTTGAAAGCTCAATCATAGATTCAATATTTTCTTCAGGTGAAATTACTCTTAAGTTTTTGAAATATTTTTCCTTTCTTTTTCTGAATTTATTTGCAAGTTTTTCCTTTCTAATGAAGTGTAAACTAGATGTAGGGGTGCAAACTAAAAATTTCTCGAAACTATATACATCATCAATCAAGACATCTATCCATTTTCCACTATTGTCTCGCTCAATACTGGAATCTAGTAGAAAATTTTGTCATAGTAGGCCCCAAATTCTCTCACAGGTGGTGAATCTTCACACACATGTTGTAAGAGTCAATGGAATTTCTTCCTAGATTTTTCCTATTTCTTCAATGATTGGGACAGACTCTCATTCTTGAAAGAAATACATTCTAGATTTAGAATGAATTCTTGCATATGTTGATCCATCATTCATGGCTTTCATTTCCATCCTCATTTCTACTATAAATGGTTGTCTAAGAAAGTTTCTTGTGCCTTAGAAAGTTTTTCCGAATTGACTTTCACCTTTTGGCATTTCATCATCAAGAAGAATTGGACCCAAAAAAATTCTGTTTACACTTCTTGTTGAAATATCCTCTTCCTCATCATTATCACTATCACTTAATGTGACAACGTCATTCATTACTAAGATTTCCTCTGCAACATCTTGCAAGTCCTCATCTTGAGGTAGTGAAAACCATCTTCTTCTAATACTTCTTATACATCTATCCTTAAAATCGGGTTTTGCAATCACAACACTCGCTCAAGGGACATAGTAACTTGGCTTTTCAAAAATATATCATTCAAAATCTCTCTATCATCATTTTTCTTCTCAAGATATGAGATTATAGTTCCTCTCCGATTTTTCCTAACTTTCTTTTTCCCTTTTTCATCTCCTTGTTTTTTATCATTTTTATTATTTTGATTTTGATCATTTTTAGTTAAGATTTCTTTCCCTATTTAATAGTTTTCTTCTTTATTTGGTGTATTTTGATTTTTATGTGTTTGGGTATCCTCATCTAATGGTTTCTTCCCTTCTTTAGTTAATTTTCTTTTCTCTTCCTCAGATAGGTTTGTAGTATCTTCAAACTGCACTAGCTTCTCATTATTGGTATATCTCTTTTCATTTTCTCTAGTTTGTCTTCTTGACACTCTTATACCTCCCTCTTCTATCTCTTCTTGCATGTCATCCCGTCTCAATTTTTATTCAACATTGGCAATGTGAGAATACATGGAGGATTGGCCAACAAGAGATTGCCATGCAGTTTTGCACATGATTTTATCTCTGGCTCTTACCAAGGCTTCAACAGAATAGGGACCTTGACTTGCAGCTGACTAAGCCCCTTCTTCTAATGGCTCTAGTCTGGCTACTAAGGTGCTGGTAGATGCATTGGAGATATTTAAGTTTTCATATGATTTCTTCATACCTCCTTTGCCCCAATTAATGACCAAAGGAATTCGTGTTCTAAACTCACATAGTTTTCTATCAACTTCAACTACATGCTGATTATCCTTAGTTTGGTTTAATTCTTTACATGCATATGTGGAATGGTCTTGGTGGTCACACTAGGCACATCTTTTAGTGCCAGTTCCTCGTTTATCAACATTTCTTTGAAAAGCTGGCATAGTAGCTGATTGAGTAGGAGGAATTGGTTGATAAACTTGCTAAGGTAGAGGACTCAATTGTGGCATAAAAGGTTGCATTGATGGAGCCATATTTGCTTGAATCAATCCACTAATAGTGGCCCTAGGCTCATGCAAGCTCATGGAAAACACTTTCTTATCGAAATGTGCAACCTCTTTCAAAAGAGATGCTTGCATATTCATTATGTTTTCCATTTTTTTGCATAGAATATCGAGTTGATATGCAATTGGGGTCTTTGGGGCGATTGCAACATTGGTTGTAGCCACAGTTGCAAATGTTGGCATGTTAGAATGCCCCATTGCAAGTAGATCTCTAGGCTGAGTAGAAATTGGTTTTTCATATAGTATGGATTGACATTGTCTCATTTGAGCAACGACCTCTATTTCAAGTTCAACAATTTGCCAATCATCTATCAAACCATACCTTTTCCTAGGCTCCTCTATTCTATGTTCTAACTTAGCTCTATGCTCTAGGTTTAAGATCTTAAAGAAGTGGATGATAAGATCTAGGTTTACACATTCTTGTCATCTTCATGAAGTTGAGCAAACAATCTCATAAACTCACCAAGAAGCTGTTAGAGACTCACTTGATTTAAGGGAATTAACCCATCTTAGGAACCCTTCTCAGCAATGTTGATTAAAATCTTCAAGAAAGAACATTTTATGAAGTTCTTTCCTAAAGTCAACCCAAGGTTTATTAGCATGCTCATGGATACTTTCAAGAATAGATCCAAAGACAACTCCTCCAAAGTACTTTACTACTACATCATCAGGCAATCCCTCGATCTATGCTTTCTCCTCAAACGTATCCCCGTAATCTGTACTATTGAGTCTAATGAATTTACCTTTTTCATGCGAGATTGATTGCACTGTTCATGCACATTGCTTTTCATTTATCATATTTTTAAATACTGCGTCCATTTTATGCTATTGATTTTGCCTAGATTGAAATATAAGGTCTATGATGTAAGGTTCTAAGAGCTCTCTAAATTTCCTAAAACTATCACTGTACAGGATAGCTAGGAGATTTAGATTTAGTTAAAACCTAGAATTTATGTCATATCTGTTTTACTTTTCTTTGATTTTTCTTTATTTTATTTTAATTAATTCTTATCTAAAGAAAATTTATTTTCTTGTTTCTTAAAGTTTATAACTCTTTTACTTTCAAAATTTACTTTACTTTAAATTGAAATCTTATTGTTGTATCTTTCTTTTGTTTTTTAATTTATAATTCTGAATTTTTAACTCCTTGATTTACTTTAATTCAAACCGAAGCCTTGTTTTTATGTTTTTGATGAAGGTTTTCCAAAATAGTAATGATAGAAAAAAAGGTAGCAGCAAATAACTAAATAGAGAAACTAAGAAAAATTTTTCTTAAGTGAAATGATAACAACAACAACCCTTTCTTTATGCTCTAGAATACTCCCTAATGCAAATGAAGTGATTTCTCATGCAAACTACAATGCATTCTTTTTATGTGTTTATCAAAATGAAAGGGACCTACAATGTAATGTGCATAGAATGATTATCGTTCCTAATGCACGTAAAATGAAAACACTCCTTTATGTATTTTATGCAAAACATTGCAAATGCAAGTGATGTAAGTGCGCTTTTTGTGCTTATGCCATGCCAAATTGAAAAAAACTTGAAAAACTATTACTTTTAAGTTTGCCATAGCACAAGCTTAAACGTGCACAATGATATTTAAATTACAAAATTCTCATTAATAATCCTATGTGCAATGAAGATCTTTTTTTATGTCGATTGGGGGGGAGAGTGTTGAGGCTCATCCCTTTTGAATCCGCCTCTTCCCATGGAGGCACTCAATTCCTAGGGAACAACCCTCAACAACCAGCAAAAAGGATATAGGATAGCAAGAGCTCAACTCCTTGTTCTTTCTCCACATATCTGCTAGCAATAGTTTAATTTTTAGCCAATACTAAATCACATCCAACAAACCTAAACGCACAATTTTCACACTTCACCTTGGGTTCACCAAAGGATGTCAAGAGTGCACAAATACCATAGGGTGGATCAATTCCAATTTTACAATGATCTTACTGTGTGATTACACACGGGGTGTTATTTAGTGTGCTTTATGTCCTTAGACATGAAAACAATGGTGTGAAAGATGTTCGTTTATATTCTAGTGGTCTATGTAAATGGAAAACATCATTTGACAACATGCAAAACCTTTTTTCATTTTTATATGAGATGAAAATATTCATGTTTGGATAAGTTTATCCAAATGAGATGGTAACATTCATGTTTGTAAGGATGAAATAAAAACCAACATATCAAACAATCCTATACAATTTATGAACATACAAGAGTCTTAAATTCTAAATTTTAATTTTCATTTGTTCAAAAGTTCAAGTTAGAAGGTTTTGTAATACTCGTCAATATCAAGTTATCTTCAATGCTCTTAACAAAGATCATGTGAAAATAACACATAAGTATTTTCATGAGAAATTAAATCAATCGTGTTTTTAATAATGACTTTCAATTTTTAGTCTATGCATAAAGATTGCTCATTCACGTATATAGATTGCTCATTCACATATATTTGCATATACTTGTGTATACATACCCTTTCATATCTACATGCATACATTCATACACTCATATACATCCATGCACATACATACACTCATGCATATGCACACCTCATGCATATGCACACTTTCTAACAAACATATGCACTCACTTATCTCATATGCACATGCATCCGTTTATTTACATACATGCATTCATTCATATGTATACGCTCACTTTCATGCATACATATATATGTATTCTTATATTTCTCATAAACATGCATTAAACTTCATCACACTCTTACACTCCTGCTTTCTTACATGTATGCACACATTCATATGCATTCATATCTCACTTGTACATGTGCATTCTACTTAATTTATAAATATGCATTCATACATGCTCTCTTTTAGATACATATGCACTCATATGCATTCATACATTCACACATATGCATATTCATCTCACTTATACACATGCACATGCATTCACATTCATTCGTATGCATGTTTTTATGCACTCATACTCATGCAAGTATTCATGCACTTATGCACAAGCAAACATACACATTTATGCATCTATGCACGTTTAAGAACATGCTCACATACAAGTGCATTAATGTTGTTTGATCCTGCTACCTAAGGGAAAAATCCTCACACACTTATGTTTTACGCAATTTCTTTGTACTCTATCACTTCTGTTTTGCTCTAAGTCCACAATGGTCCTGGAATTTATTCTCCTTTGGGATTCCTAGTAGGATCGCCAAAATGATGAGTCCTAAACCCAAGGAATAGAGGCCTACGTATGCTTATGGTTGCCTAAATTGCTCGAGATAAGTCCACTTATCTTGCTCACTTACCATTTGCAGCCACCCTTTTTCTATTCCTACCGAGCACTCTTTCTCACATACGACTCAGACTTACCATCATACATTCATACTCACTCAAGCTCTCACCCTTATCTCCGCTTCGATCTCACTCTGTCCTCACTATCCCTTATTAATTCCTTCCTACTTTCCCACTTCTCAACCCCTCTCTTTCTCCCTTTCAGGCAAGCCTACTCACCTCACTCTCACCATGCGACATTATTACTCGCTCACACTCCCAGTTGAGGACAGAAGGACGTAGACCAAAAATTGCACAATCATATGCTCTTGAGCGAACATGTTTCTATTGGAACTCTTTTATTGTTGTAGCTCTTATATTTTTTGGTGGTACATGCACATCTTTGTATTGCCCAAGGTTCCACTCCTTGTCTTTGGGCTTCAACCATATTTTGAGCACTCAAGGCACTAAGTGTCTCTTTGTAACCTCACAAATATCAGAAGAAGATAGTGTGTATGCGCATTTGTGGGTTGGAGGCTAGTTTAAGCCCACCCACAAAATTTCTTCAGTTCCCAAGCCTACTCTAAGGCTTCTTTCATTTGCAATGGGTTACTCTAAGCCCTCCTCTCATCTTGACTCATTTCGATGTTATTGCAAGTATAGCTATAATCTAAGCCCCTCCCCCCTTCCAAGGAGTCCACGTAAAGTTTGGTGCAAGTGTAGGGCTATTCCAAGCCCCCCCCTCCAAGGATTTCCAGTATGGTACCAAGCCTTTCAATTTCTTTCCAACATATGCGATTATTTTTAAGAAATTTCCTAGCACCCAAGTGTCTTTGAAAGTGTTTTTCAACACTTGAAACTTACCCTTGCAAAGCACAAACTCACTTCTTTACAAGTTCAAGTAAAGAAGGCATATTCCTATCACAGAAGAAGTACTGCTCTGATCTTCTTTCTAGATAAAACATGGACCACTATCGCTTAGTTTCCACACCACTTGATCCCAAAATCAAGCTCACACTAGAGGATACATCATCACTTGTAGATGTGCATACCTATAGATAGCTTGTTGGCTCTCTACTTTACCTAGCCAACACTAGACCAGAATTTGCATATGTAGTTGGTATACTTAGTCAGTTCGCACATCAGCCTCATGAGACTCATTAATGGCATGTTGCCTAGAGACTACTTCGATACCTTGCGCTCACCCAACATCATGGTCTTTGGTACAGAAGGGGAATCAAACTCGTACGCTATCTAGATTCAAGTTGGGATGGTGTCCTATTTCTCGTTCTACTTATGGGTACATATTCTTGCCTGGCTGAGGACCTATCTCTTGGGCAAGTAAGAAGCAGCGTACAATTGCTTCTTCATCCATCAAGGCCGAGTACCAAGCACCCAACTTCGCCATATGTGAGGCCATCTGGCTTCGACGTTTATTATCTGACATTGGTATTTTATAGGATACTCTTAGACACATTCGCACGGACAGCCAATCAGCCTTGGCCATCACGAAGAATCCAATGTTCCACGCTCGAACAAAGCACATCGAGATCCAGTACTACTTCATCCACGAGAAGCTCTTCTCTCACGAGATTACTCTGGAGGAGTGTACCTCTCAGGAGAACTTGGAGGACATGTTCACGAAGACTCTAACTCTAGTCCTGCTCTAGCACTTGGTGGACCTTTACAGCATTCAGCCGCTCCAAAATGGAGCTAGAGAGAGGTTGTTGACGACATGATTGCTCCTACATCATCTATATTTGTATCTACATGAGTGCATCTCCATTTTCTATCTAGGAGGCACTCCATTTCCAGTTGAATTTTATTTTATATTTTATTTTCTTTGTATTTGGGTACCTTGCCATTTGCTTCTACTATTATATTCATTCTCTTTTTAGGGCAATTATCCCACATGAGATGTACTTTGGAGAGCCCCTCCCAAATCTATATAAGGAGGGCCTCTCCCCCCATTTGGACTTGGTTAGAAGCTTGAAAAGCCTTCTCCATGCTCTTGGCAAGCTCATTTCTAGTCCATATGAGTTCACCCATTTCATGGTCTATTCATTTTGAGCCTCATAGTCTTTCTTTTGTGAGTAAACTCTTCTTTTCATTTTGCTTCCACGCATGTGTCCTCTACAAGAAGCGGCCTAGTATGGCCAATTCTAGTTGTGGGACTGAGTATATGGAAACTTTCAAAGTGACTATTGAGTGTGATGGTGGCTTAGATGCCATTTGGATGATTTGGATGTTGATTAGTCTTTTACACCAACTATATTCACTGGCAGCCAGAGCACAGTGGCAAATGCGAGAAACCCTTTCTTATATGCTTACACAAAGTATATTGAGGTGCACTATCATTAAGTCATGTGGAGGCTCTCTATTCGAGAGACTAGTTTGTCATATGTGCCCATAGGATAATGCTACAGAACTTTTCCGAAAGGCTTTGCTTCAAGAGAATTTTGAAGCTTTCTGCAAAGTTTTGGGCTTTCTTCCTTGTGTGGATTGATATCTTTCCACTTAGCTTAGTACTTGCCAATACATGAATGCTAGTTCCTTGTTCATGGCATCACTTCCAAGGAGGCTTGTTAATTTATCCACTATTGTGTTGTGCTCCAAGCTTCTTCTTCTTCCTTGCGCTATTTGTGTACTTGTGTTGACCTCAAACTACAAGAATTGGATGCTTTTGGATTGCTTCAATGTAGTATAGATCTCCAAAACTTCCTACATGATTTACATAAGCTACCCTCTAATCGAATGCATCTCAATCATCTATGTCTGGAAGTAATAATTGACATGAGGTTTTCAAAGTTTGATACCAAATATATGAAAGGTCATCATATAGATATTCAACCTTTTTTTTGAAGACTATATCAACATCTCATTGAAGGTATAATGAGTGTTTTGCAAAATGCAAATAATGTACAAGTTCATCTATACGAATTGTTCAATTGAAGTGATGGAAAATCTCCATTTGTGATCTTGTTAAGGTCTTCATACATCAAAGTCAACCTGTCATCTTTTGTTTCTGAGAAAAAATGTATTTTAGGCCATAGATTTGGAGACCATTTAAAACAAATTATTGTTACTAATTGATATCCATGTGAACCTAGTATACATATGTGACGTTTCCAGCCTCTCAAAGGGAACACATGCAGAATAAAGTCATTTCTGAGAAAAAAGACATGCAAGGTTAGTAAATGTTTGCATAATAAAGTTGGTTAGTATTTTTGCAGAGTAAATTCACTTCCGAAAAAAAAAAGACATGCAATGTTAGTAATTGTTTTGGGGAATGAATTGCACTTTTCTTTTAGCAACGATTTTGATTGTTCGCATATGAGATGTATCACAAAAATTGGAGGACATATATTATTCAATATTTTCTTTTAAATGGACGTTCGGCAAGTCTCCTGAGCTTTAACTTTGAAAAAACAATTCTATAATTGAATGGGCATAGTACCCGTGGGACCCCTTGTTTCCACTAGTTTAGATCATTACATAACCAACCCGATGATTGAACTCTGGTTTAGATCATTACATAACCAACCCAGGGATTGAACTCTGGACCTCCACCTCAAGAGACAAGAGACTCAACCACAAATATTTTGAAATGACATTCAAAGTAAGGATTAAACAAGAATACAATTGGTTTCCACTGGTTTAGATCATTACATAACCAACAAAGATTAAACAAGAATACAATTGGTTTCCACTGATTTAGATCATTCCATAATCAACCTGAGGATTGAACTTTGGACCTCCGCCTCAAGAGACGAAAGACTCAACAACCACAAATATTTTGAAATGACATTTCAATTAGATAAAGTAACTCTGGATTGCAAACAAGTATGATACACCTATGGAGAAACTGTGACAAAATTGAATTCGTTTAATGTATGGATGAAGAAGGAGCGATACATTGTGATTTCTTTTTCCTGAACTCGGGCAAGCTGAGTGCTGATCGACTAGTACCTGCAAGCTTGACCTTTCCAAAGCTATCTAAAAAGTATTCATTTTTACGTTTCAGTCTATTCCTTACGCGTCTGTTCTGCAAAAGTGTACTACATACATTGCTAAAAAAAAGGAACGAATCGAACATCTTATCTAGCATTACTTCAAACATCTTATTTTCTGCAGAATATGCGCAAGCAGTTTTTAAGCTCTCTGCAAAAGTTATGTACTACATACATTGCCCAAAAAAAATGCGTAGCAAACATGTTTTCCGATGCCCGCTGCAGATCGCGTTGCTTGAGCATTTGCAGACCGCGTTGCTTGAGCATTGCAGATGTTTGGGATCTCATAGTCACAAAGAACCCAAAACCTGCATATCTCGGAGCGAATGTGATGACTTCCTCATTTCATGCTTGACTCAGTCTGCGTAAGTAGCGGTACAGACTGCTCTTGCATTTGGAAAACACTTGTACACTCGTATTGAGAATCTTGATGGAGTTGAGTACGTTATAGAACTAAGTTGTCGCTATATCTGTATTAAGCAGATGATTATCGGAGCAGTTCTGATGAATTCTTGCAAACTCAAATGTGTTTATATATGTGTCTGTGTTTATATATGTCTGATGAATTCTTGCAAAGTCAAATGTGTTTATATATGTATCTGTGTTGTGTGTGCGCGCGCGCGCGAGAGAGAGAGAGAGAGAGAGAGAGAGAGAGAGAGAGAGAGAGAGAGGTTTCTTTGTCTCATTGCAAATGGATTGGTATAAATGATATTTCAGAAACGGCCAACAAGCGGAGAAAATACAGGACGTACAGACAAGAACGCAAATCAGTTCAGATGGCAAGACAGTAGATTCACCAATTGTAGAAGACATCTGTCTCATGAAAGATGAGATTAAAAACTTGTAGCATTCAAGTTAAGGCTGATCAGGAGGCATCGCGTACAAAGAAAAACTGCTGGTTCTTGATGACAATGTCGAGCATTTGGGGCAAGGTGAGGTACCGGATATCAGAGGGCAACATAAGCAGCGATGCAGACGATGAGGTGGCTTTCTCAAGCAGAAGTGTAGAAGGTTGCGCTCCGCTTGGCGCCAAGCGACGCCACCCTAGCGCTTCCAACCGTTGTAGCAGCTCAGCGCAAGAGCGAACGGTTTCACCAGTTGGACGAAAAATGAGAACCTTCGAGCGGCAAGGAATAACCTTCTGCGTACATTGAGTGTAACAGAAACCTGAATAACCGTCATTATCATCATCATCGCGCACAAGCCTTGCGACACCATCGCTACCAAAATGCCATACACCCCCCATCTCTCTCTCTCTCTCTCTCTCTCTCTCTCTCTCTCTCTCTCTCTCTCTCTCTCTCTCTCTCTCTCTCTCTCAATTCAAAAACGGATGCTTCTTGGTCTGACAGGCACGAATTCTCCGAAAGCTTGATACCTGACCCATCTTCCCTTCTATCCTTTTATCATGGCCCATAATGACAATGATTCAATGGCCAGCTTTTCATAACCACGTGACGCTGGTAGAAAGGAGCTATTGATTCTCAATCAATCACCCATTTAACGATTCATAGCCCCATGGAGATTTTGGGTACTTTACTGTGATTCAGGTTGCTCGTCATGATGCACCAACGATTCAGAAAACGAGCTCTTTTCGCTTCACCGTACCATTTTGCTGTGAATACAACTTACATGTGCCAAGATTGCTCAAAAAATATACATCGTTGTAGAACATGCATGTCTTTTCATGGACAGGCAACATGCAGGAGCTACAGTCTGGATGAACTCATTGATGAGATAGATACATGAAGAAGATAGACCAACAGATTGAGAGAGAGAGAGAGAGAGAGAGAGAGAGAGAGAGAGAGAGAGAGAATTATATCTGCGCATGAATGGCAAACAAAGAGCTTTACACTATCCACAAGAATTCTGCAAACATATCTTACACATTTCATCGTTAACAAAAGGACAAACCTGATCATGACAAACAACAACATGGACTGCGCGATCAATTATTAATTCGTAAGCCATTAGCGAAACAGGATTCTGCGTGACCACGGAAAGAGAATATCGTGTAACAGTTACAAATAACGTCCCCACTATCCATCCAAATAGAAAGATAACGGTCCTGACCCTAATCCTTTTGGCTATAGCCCTCGTGTTTGTGCGATTCATCATTAATTCTCATGAAGTAAGGTTCTCCAATGAGATAAGGACGACCATTGACTGTTCCTTAGAAACTGTCAATAAGGGCGGACATGAGTACTGAGCTACGGCAAGAACCATTTGGGTCGAGGCATTTAGAGAATGCAGGAATTATAACATAGGATTAAGCATGAATTCGAGTCATACATACTAAACTTACATGAATGAAACATATTTGCAATAAATATTGGGATCAAAAGATGTAAATTGGGGAACTCTAGAATGTATATAAGACACTAAAAACCCCTTATGAAATTAATATTAATCAATAAATTACATCCTTGAAGGTTATAATCTAATGAGGAGCATTGTGACCTTATCGTGGAAGAAATCAAGTCTTGTGCAAAATCAAGCATGGGGAAGACTCTTAGCTACCTTACCACACCATCACTATGTTTAGAGAACCTACAAGTTGTCTGTATGAGGTATAACTAACAAACCACGAACAAAAAATTAATGATGAAAATATCTTACCGCACTTTTTTGGTGAAATGAGGATGGTCACCAACTTCTATTCTTTAACAAATAGATTGATTGAAGATGGATTGTTGGTTCATTTTGAGTGGTATAAAGCTTTTCATTAGCCTATGTTTGATTGTGTAAAAAAGACCATGTTGCACAAGTGTCACGCACACTAAAAGAGGGGCAGTACATGAAAGGAGTTCAAGTCATGTTCCAATACAATTCAAGTTTTCAAATCCCAAATAGTGCTTCTTATCTTTACTATTGTATCATAAATCATCAATTTTTTAAGTTAACGTTCCATTTTGTGGAACCCGAGGTGTCCTCGAGCTTGAGGATCTTGGGTAGAGTCTATCCACCAAATCTTATAATTTTTAGAGCTTGTTAGATGCTTCAAAATTAGCCTAGAACCTAACTTTTAACTATTGGATACTAGGTACGAAATTAGCCAAAGTAACCACAAAACTATAAAAAGAGCTAGAGAGCTCATTTTTGGGAGGATTTTCTAAGTTGGACTTTGGAAAAAGCAAGCTTGTGTATTCTTTGAGAACCAGTGTAAGAGAGAAATCACTTCCTTCCATTTTGCTCCTACTTATCTCCACCTTGTGTGTGTGTGTCTATGTGTGTGTGTGTCTGTACATGTGTGTGTGCTTCTTGTGTGCTTATCACCATCACCTTCGCACACTCCAGTTGTTTAGAGTCATCATATCATCCTCATGTCTTCGTAGATTGACAATTAATGAGGTGAAGCTTCTTGATCTCCTACTCATCCTTGTCTAGAGTCACACCAAATTTAGGATCATTGTCGGGGAGTGCACTTGAGTAAAAACATGTGATGGCAAGAATCTTGAAGGATTGATGTTGGAAGGTAAAATTTGTAATTTTTTGTTAGTTCTTTCACCATTTTCATGCACTTTTTGCATAATCTTCATCTTCTCCACTTTCCATCACCATAGCCATGCATGATCATGTTTACCAAAAAAAAATGAGTTTTTACCATATCTACCCATCCTCCCCCCTCCACTTCCTTCATTTGCATGAGCGAGTGTGTGTGTGTGTATATATATGCTATTTTCTGCTAGTTTATAGTGATTTGTTGCAAGTTTGAGTTCCATCTTCATGTCAAGGATTTCAAAGTAGTACATCTATGTTTTCTTAAAGTTCATGTCAATCGCTTTCATATATGGCAATAGATAAAAAAAGCTGGATTTTGTAGATGCATGTACAATAGGAGCTAAGCCTCCCCAATACCATCTCCCTGCACTAGACATGTTTCAAAATCTCTCTGTTTTTGTATCTATCCCAAGTGGCAAGATGCATGAGAGGCAATAGGCTCGCTCTATCATGATGCAAGTTGTCTCTCATGATAGACCAACCTCGATGGACCCACCTACATGTTAGACCAACCATCTATCACGAGAGACCACTCCATCATGATAGACACCCATCTATCATGATAGACCAAATGATGTAATAGAGACCCTTTATCATGATAGACCCCTTCTATTGTGATAGAAAAACCCCATGATAGATGAAAAGTGATGATCGATACCCTATGAGAAGAGAAGATGGATATACTTCAAGAATGTGCCTAGTGCTACAAAAGCCTGCTCTACACCTCCCAGGATAGCTTCAAGGATAATTGTAGGGAAAGATGGATGGACACTCCAAGAAATGAGTAGGTACTGCCAAATCTTGCTTTGTACCAGCCCCTTGTAGCTTTAGAGTTGATTTGTGGGCCCTTTTAGCTATCCACTGACACTATGCAAGTGCCTATGTACTTCGAAAATGATGTGAGAAATGATTGAATCAAAATAGACTACTTCAAAGTTGAAGGTTCAATGAAAACCTTCTATTTTTTATCACACACCTGCTGCTTGTTATGCCAGTGCTTCCAATACAATAGGAATTAGAAAACTTCATTTTAGAGGTGTTAAATTAGCTTAGTAAGCTAATGATTCCAAGTGGAATCACTTGAAATGATGCACTATACACAGAGCAATAAATTTAGCAATTGAATCATTACCCCCGATGTTTTAGGACCTCTACAAACTTTGACCACTGAGTGATTCGACACCCTTTTCTCCAAATTGGCTAAATGGATTTCCTTCAAAATTTTCGAGCTTTTAGAGAACTTTGAGCTAATTCCAAGAAGCTATATATCATTGAAAATGATAAAGGAATGAGAGAGATATGAGCAGTACAAGTTGATTATAATGAAGGACTATGACATAAATAACATAGATGAGCAATGTAGATCTATTGTATTAATGAACAATGTTGTACAAGATCATAGGCTTGACAATCATAGCCTAATGATTGTGAGTAGTGTAGGCTACAATGTAGATGTCACTCTCTTACAACATGACAATGGAGAACTTGGGAAAGGAGTTACTTCTAACCGTGGCTTTTTCATGCTACATTTTATAAGTGCTTCATTCAAATTTGAATTTGAATTCAACTTTTGGCTTTCTCTAAAAGTAGTCCTTCAATCTAGGAAATATTCCCTCAATGAAGTAGTTACTTTCTATCTAACAAGTCCATGAGTTTTTGGTAGGTGATTACAAATATTCTCTCAAGTTAAATGAGCTTTTACAAATGGTAAAAGAAAAACTCTTCATAGCAATGGTTTCCATGGAGCTTCAAATTTTCATGAACTTTAAGTAAAATGTGAAGGCTTGAGCTTTGCACCAACAATTCCCCCTCAAGCCAAACATTTTGTCTTGGTCTTCATCTTTGATCTTCATGAATATCCTGCAATCCAATCATTGACTTAAACCTGCAAAGTTTTGTACCATCTAATGCTTTAGTCAATAAGTCTGCACATTGCATATTAGTTGATACATATGACAATTGAATCTCCTTGCTTAATAGCTTTTCTCTCACATAATGATAATGGACCTCTATATGCTTGGTCCTAGCATGACGAACAGGATTTGCTGCAAGATGTAATGAGCTTCTGTTATCTCCAAAAATCATTAGAGATGTAGTATGCAAATGTAAATCTGTATACAACAATCTGATCCATATGGCCTCTTGAGTAGCATTGGAAAATCCTCTATACTTTGCCTCTGTAGAAGATAAAGCAAGTAGGTTGCTTCTTTGAAGACCATGATATAAGTTTGTGTCCTGCAAATGATAACTAACCTGAGGTACTCCTTCTATCATCTTTGCAACATGCCCAATCTGCATGTGAATATACCTTAATGTCCAAGTCTGAGGTATAAGGAAACTACAATCCTTGATTTTGAGTGCCCTTAAGGTACTTCAAAATCCTCTTGGCAGCTTCCAAATAAGGTGCCCTAGGTTTGTGCATAAACTGAATTAGAACAATTACTCCATAAGCAATATCAATTCTTGTCAATGTTGCATAGCTCAAGCTTCCCACTAGGCTTTGATAACCTACAATATTCTCAAGTACATCACCTTCATGAGCACTTAATTTTAGGTTTACCTCCATTGGAGTACTTGCAACTTTGACATCCTGCAACTGAAACTTCTTCAACATGTCTTGTATATACTTTCTCTGAGTAATATAAATTCCAGAGTTAGAATAGACTAACTCAAGTCCAAGGAAATATTTTAGTGATCCAAGATCACTAATTTTGAACTGTTGCATCATCTAATTCTTGATCTGCTTGATTCCATTAGCATCATTACCTGTGTCTATGATATCATCAACATATAAACATACATATATTACCTCTAAATTACTTCTTTTGATGAATAAGGAGGTATCTGCTTTACTCATGATAAAACCTTGATCTTGAAGATATGTAGTCAACATATGGTTCCATGCCCTAGGTGCCTGCTTCAATCCATAAAGAGCTTTGTTCAATTTACATACATATGTTACCTTGCTTGGATCTTCATAACCAGGAGGTTGAGACATGTACACCTCCTCTGAAATCCAGCCATTCAGAAATGTATTTTTTACATCTAATTGGTACATGTTCCAATTCTTTGATGCAGCCACACTTACCAATACCCTCATGGTTGGCATTTTGGCCACAGGTGAGAAGGTTTCCTCATAATTAACTCCTTGGGTTTGTGCAAAACCCTTAGCCACAAGTCTAGCTTTGTACCTGCTTATTGATCCATCAAAATTCCTTTTGATCTTATAGATCCATCTAGGACCAATTACCTTCATAGAATCCTTCTTTGGTACTAGTTCCCAAGTATCATTCTCCTTGAGTGCTTCAATCTCCTCATCCATAGCTTCCTTCCATTCTGCCTTGGTCATTGGCTCTTCATATGATGATGGATCTTCAAATGATAAGTCTTTTGCAAGATAAACAGAGTGCTTAGTAACTAGGGAAGTGTCATACCCATATCTGACTGGCTTCTTGCTCCCCCTTTGTGATCTTCTGATTGCTTGGTTGGATGAGTCAGGTATATCCTCCAACTTCTTCATCTTGACTTTGCCTTTGGACTTCCATGCCTTGAATTCTTCTAGGTTGATGATGTCTTCATCATCTAAGTTGATGTCTCCATTCTGAGTGGTATCCTCCTTAGTGAGGCTTGGAAACTCCTCTTCCAATTAATAAGGTAGTTTTACTTTCCTTCATTCACTTTCAAACCAAGAGTCATTCTCATCAAAGAAAACATCTCCATTGACCATGAATCCTTTGTTTGAAGGGAGAATTAGATAATAGCATGATCACAAATCCAGGAATCATACATTCCCTTAGTTCTTCTAAGACTAATCATATAGAAGAAGATTTTGTATGTGTCAAAAGCTTTATGATGTAGAAGGAGTCAATCATGGAAGAAGAGGCTCACAAGTGAGAGGATCTCGCTTCTTTTTCAAAGACTAATGCAGCCACAAAAATTCAACCATGGAGGCAAGTGGAATTGTACATGACAACTACTATGTCGAATAGAAAGACACCATTCAAGAAGAACGTAGTTCTGGGCATGAAGCACATTTGGGTATAGAAAGGAGGAAAACCACCAGCCTTGCCCCCATAGTTCCCATCCACGCAAGCCAACCATGCTAAAAGAAGAACGAAGCAACTAGGACAAGCTCAACCACAAGGTATCCAACAGATTTGGGTGCTAAGGAATTAGTTATAACTCAACAAGGCAAGTAGAAATGTGGTGCCCAAGGAACTCTTACATACACAAAACCCTAGGCCCTCACTCACAAGAAAGGTCCCAACAAAGAATCCAAGGAGACACAAGGGTTAGAACCAAGCATAGAGATCAAAAGAAGATCACCTCACCTCCTCACCAATAGTAAGTAGACAAGCATCAAGGGTATGGGTTTGGAAGCCAAAAGCACTTGTCATCCCCATAGAACCAAAGAGCCGATCCCAAGGGATACAAAAATTTAAGAAATCATCCAATAAGGAAGAGGCCACAAGTGATCTATACACAACCAAACACTGTTCTAAACTGGATACCTACAAGGAGAAATCATCTGTTGTCATTCAACCATCAACTGATTGCATGATTTCAAGATACAATGGCTACCTCCAACAAAGACTACATCAACATTTAGAAGTAACATAGGAAGCCTCGACATATGAAAACCATGTGCTCTTTGCACAACCCCATCTTTTGCACCATTCAGGTCATGCATCTGTAGAGTATGCATTAACATAGGGCCACGTTACACGGCCATGCATAGACACAATTGAGACTCCCAGGCACATGTGACACATTTGACATATGTAAATTATTCTATTGATACTAATATCTTTCTTCTTGTTTTGTGACATTGCTCCTTAAAAAGCGAGAGAGATAGAGAGAGAGAAGAAAAAGAAAAAAAGGAAAACAAGAAAAGAAAAAATGAAAGAAATAGGGACAAGTCCAGGTGCTCAAAGAATCTCATTAGTGAATCATCGATAGAGACATCCATCAACAATGAAGGACAAGTCCATGGTCAATCACCATGATGGGAGCACAACATGATGAGATTAACATTGACCGGCCATTCAACAGGGTAAGAATCCCCTACTTTGGCAACACTATAACAATGATAGATTAGGAAACCTCTTTGTCAGCATACCCTTGAGCACTTATCTCAACACCCAATTTTTTGCACCATAATTCTTACACTACATTCCCCAAGTAAGCATGCATAGGGCCACATTATAAGGCCATGCACAAGGCACATATTTTCTTCAATCCATGCACGGATACACTTATGCATCATTCCTTATGGGTTATGATTACTTGGCATGTTAACTGCAAAACCCAAGTTTGAAAAATCCAGAACACACCAGTACCTCTCTAGCCAATCATAGTCGACAGCTGCTCACAATCAACATGGACAACCTCTTTTGAGCAACTCGAAGTTTTTGGAAGCTTACAAATACACCACCATGGTGGAATCCAAGAAAGAAGCACATACAAAGGGACTAAAACTTGCAAAGGCTAGCAGTGATACAATAAAGAACAGGACAACCAACCTCGTTACATTTTGAGGACAAACCACTCTTTCTAATACATGATGGATGCTACCTCTCAAGTAGTACATGGAATACCCACTCCAACAAGGGTCTCTCAAGGACGACAGACTCAAGAGTGAGGAGAGTGTTAGCACTGGTCAGGAACGAGGTGCAAGAACATGTCAAAGAAGTGGGCACAAAAGAAGAGGAGCAAGTAGGGAGCTCCAAGAAGCACACATCAAATTTTCAGAAGAAATCCCTATAAAAATAGTGATTTTTATCACTAAATATCATTGTAAATATCATTTCTCATTTTTGCAACTCCATTTTGTTCAAGTCGAGGCATCATTGAGCTTGAGGACTATTAGAAGTAGCTACCTACCTATTTTCATAATTTTTAGAGTCTTTTTGAGCCCTCAAATAAGCCTTAGAACCTAATTTTTAACTATGTCGGACACTAGGTTTGGACAAGGCCAAAACTAGTCCAAAAACTATAAACAGTGCTAGAGAGCTTATTTTTGAGGATAGCATCTTTGAGGTTGGATTTTTAATAGTTCATTGAGCTTTTCTTTGAAATTGAAGCTTTTGTAAGAGACTTCTTGTGCAACTGAAGCTTTCCATTGTTCCTCTCTTTGATCTTGCCTTGTGTGAGTGTGTGTGCATGCATATATGTGCTTGTCACTCGCATTTGTTCACGGATTGACAAGTAAAGGAGGTGATAATTATATAGATAAATAAATATATAAAGAACTAGTGTTTTAAATAAATAAATTAATTATATATAATTAAATATATAAAAATAGGATTTTAATTATATAAGCAATAGACAGATATATAATACATAAATATAATACATATAACACATATACACATATATAGGTCTTTAGTATTAGGGTTTTAGGTTTTTTTAGGTGTTTAAGTATTTAGGTTTTAGTACTTCAGGTTTAAGTCTTTAGGAGTATGATTTTTAGGTTTAATAAAAAAAAATCAAATGTTCTAAAATATCCATATTGTATCAGATGGCTAGTTTGGATCCGGAAGAGAGAATGGCATGTCCTTGCACTCAGTGCAAGTATCAAATTTATCGAAAATGACAGATTTGTACTACACATGTTAGAGAGTATGGATCCTTTGATAAAAGTCGGCTAGAAAACATATGCCACCATTCGCATGGTCCCTCAAGTGAGCAAATGGACCCAAACGACATTGCACCGGTAACCTCTCATGGACAAAAGAGAACAAAAAAGGAGTTAGACATACAAGCAAGTACTAATAGCATTACACGGAATGAACATATGGAAGAAATGCTCGAAGCATTTTATGAGATGGACGAAGATCATGATGGTGGAGAAGATGTCGAGAGTTTCATGGACACAACAGAATTTCCACGATCAAAAGACGATGAAGAATATGAAAACAAGCGAAGACTAGCTCGTTTACCACTTTACAATGGAGCAAAAATATCTGTACTATGTGCATCACTCACGATGTGCAACATGTAATCCATTTATGGATGGTCAGATACTAGTGTCACTGAATTGTTCAGGTAAGTGGATTTGAAATAAACTTTCATTGTTGTATCACAATAACTTTATTTACTAATATTGTTCTGATTGCTTATTGCAGGCTTCTTAAAGATCAATTTTTGCCAGAGGGCAATGACATGCCTCCAACACGTGGAGATGCAAAAAACTTTTACAGTCCATTGGAATGGATTATACTAAGATTCATGCTTGTCCGAATGATTGCATCCTCTTTCAAAATGAGTATGAGCATCTCCAGGTATGTCCAAAGTGTGGAGAAAATAGATTTAGAGAAGACCTTGTAGGCAAAGCAATCCCCGCAAAGGTTCTTCACAACTTTCCTATTATTCCACGAATTAAGAACATGTTTAGATGCAAATCTATAGCTGAGTTAATGTCATGGCATACAAAGAGCAGGTCTACAGATGGTATAATGCGAGTGCCTGCTGACTCTGATGCTTGGAAGCACATAGATAGTAAGTGGCGAGAGTTTTCTAGTGAGCTTCGGTCCATACGTCTAGGCCTAGCTATGGATGGAGTAAATCCATTTGGTTTACACAGCTCTTCATTGAGCACATAGCCTTGTATGTTTAGTCAATTATAACATCCCACCATGGCTGGCCACAAAGAAAGGTCATTTATTATTAGCTCTTATTGTACCAGGTAAGTATAAGGTAAAAAACATGGATGTATATCTTGCACCACTTGTGGAAGAACTGCACATTTTATGGGATGGGATTACTGTGCGTGACATGTGTCAACCTATAAGAAGAGGAGATATGCGAGTGAAAGGCATACTTATGAAGACATTAAAAGGGTTTGTTCGATAGAGAGCACGTCCAGAGGATAGCATGGCAGAGGGATGGCTTGTACAAGACTCTCTTGTATTCATAACTGAGTTTCTATGTATGTCAGATCTCGAAATGCCTCACTTATGGAGCAATGATGAAGATGTCCGTCTCGTAGGCGATGAACCACAAGGTGAAGAATTGCAAAGAAAAATGGATGCAGCTTTTAGAGAGAAGGCAATGAAGTTTTGCATAGTTAACCCTGAGCCTATGCAGAAGTGGTAAGAAAAGTATGAGCTTGACAAGGAGGCCAACACAAAGGAAAGAGCTTAGTTTCAAAGGAATCGTTCCACTCGATTTTTGCCTCTTCCAGAAAGTCTTTTGACCTCTTCCACCTTTTCCAATGAGCAGATGGCTAGATACAGCTATTTCACAAGCAAAGGCAGGTGAAGATATCTCTAAAGAAGAAGAAGAACTCGCAAAGGGATATGATTGGGAGTATACTAAATATGGTGCACTATGGTCTCATGGACGACACTTTCAGATTGCACGAATCCATAAAAATAGGTCTACTTTTTATAGTGGGGTGATGGTGAACTTTTTGCAAAAAAGTAGAGCAAGTGCAAGAGATGATAATACTCAAGAAGGTCAGCTAGATTATTATAGTGTGATTCAAGATATCTTGAAACTATCTTTTAGGAAGTTTGATTACTTTTTTTTTTACGTGAAATGGTTCAAAGTAGTCACCTCTGGAAGAAATGCAACAATGAGGTGGGATAAAAGCGGTTTGCTTCAAGTCGACTCCACAAAATTATAGACGGATGAAAGAGATACATTTGTACTTCCCGAACACTGTGAGCAAGTTGTTTGTATACCAGATTCAAAAGAACTAGAGTGGATATTTGTTTTACATGTCACCCCACGTAGTAGACAAATTTGTGAGAACATAGATGTAGAAGAAAGTCCATCTATAGTGGACTCAGAGATTCATTTGATAGTCCAGGAGGAAGAGATCATTGTTCGAGAAGAAGAGGTCATTGAAGAAGAGGAAATATAGGATGAAGCAATAGATGATGATCAAGAAGAAACCAGCATAACAAGCGATTTAGAAGTCATCAATATAGAGATAGATATTCTTGGTGCATCAGATCTCCAAGAGGATGCTAGACTTGAGTATTTTTGAATCAAACACTTTTTGTTTATTTTTTTGCTAGGTTTTTTTATACACTACCATTTCTCTATATTACCTTTATTATCACATGCTAATTATTTAAGTTCTTTTCTAACAGAGCACGATGGGAGACAGTCCTCCAGTCACTCCACATTCCATGAGAGAGGAGCAATTCTTAGAGTTCATCTCTCAGGTACCTCCCACGTATATGGCCATTGCATCACAGTATTGGATCGCTCGTGGTAGCACTCCCCCCGGCCTCACTCCTAGCGGTCTCACTCCTGTCGGCCTCACTCCTACCGGTGTCACTCCTGCCGGTGTCACTCCTACTGGTGTCACTCCTGCAGGTGGTGCTACTCCTGTCGGAGGTATGTCTCCTAGCTTTATGACTCCACCACAACCATCTTTTCAGTCATCCGCTATTGACTCTAGTAGTAGACATGTGCCTTCGACACCTTAGTGCGATACAGGTTCTGGTCCGTCTTGTAGATCGAGGTCATGCTCTGGAGCAGGAGGTTCTAGGAGTGGGTCTACAGGTAGGTCTGGAGGAGGTGGCTGTTGTGGAGGCAGTGTGATGGACGTTGTGTCACCCGCTTCTACTCCTAGGATGAGTACCTTAGATGTAGGTATGCCCTGTGGTACACCACGTGGAATACTGCGTGCACCTTGGGGTGCTCATGACCATGATGACTCCAATGTGTATAGTATCCGAGATGGAGCTCCGGTGATGGATGCGGCTGGCAAAGCAATGCGTGCACATATACAACAACTTTGCTCCATATAGTTTGGACACTGTATCATGTTGAAATGGAGTGAACAAGATAAAGATCGGAAGAATTATATCACACAAACGATATATCAAGAGTTCCGACCAGCTGATGGACAGCCTCTTATCAGTTCAGAGTGGATTCTGCACACCGCACATGAAGTTATGTCCCATCGACAATCCGAGGCACGTGATGCTTTTAGAGCAGGCTTACCAAAGCCTATATGGTTAGATGCTGAGGAGTGGGATATGATTCACAACGAGCAGCAGCAGACTCCTGACCGATATCGCCTGCAGGGAGATGCTGTAGCCACACATTTAAATATGGTTGGACCATCACATTTGGGCAGCGGCTGATATGACACGATGCATCATGTGTTTGTAAGTACCATTTGATTTATTGAATTTGTTTGCGTTAAGCTTCTCATGTATGTTCCTCTAATGTTTTGTATATTTGTTGTAGGAGTTCGCAATGGATCGTCCTCGAACACGAACGGAGGAGGCTTATGGATATCCTCATGGATTGACTGCATTATTGGAGGACTTGGAGGGACGTGGTGTGGTCGTTTCATGAGAGCGTTTGTGATGAGCTGATGAATTTATAAACTTGTTTTTTACTTGTTCTTTGTAAATCTCATGTGAATTTATCTCATTTCATGAATGTTCTTTGTTGCAAGATTGTTGATATGGAACATTCTTTGCATGTGTATGGCAATGGCACGCCAAAATTTTGTATTTGATTTTTATATGGCACTACCTACCTTAGTGCCACATTTTGTAAAAGTTTCATATATGGCAGTGGTTTTCCACACTCTTGTATATGCTTCATTTATGAAAATATATAACTCTTCTTGTACATGGTTCATGGTTCATGGTTCATTCTGATTATCTCTTTTGTGTCCAATAATATTCTATTTTATGAAATCATATTTTCGTTGACATTAGAGTACACATCACATGTACTCAGTTTTTTTTGGGCAGAGTGTATTGTCTTTTGCTAAGCAACATCATGGTAATGTTGTTGTAGCAAAAGGCAACACACTCTACCCAAAAAAAAAATTGCAGATACGATCATCGGTATAAGCGACGATATTCCCAATAATGCCATCGAAATACGCATCGGTACACCCAACGAGCACCAGTATATGCGACGGTACACCTAGCAGTGGCGTCAGTATAACTGCCAGTATGGACATCAATAATACCGACGTTTATACTGACGCTCATACTGACGCTTATACCGGTGCTTTAATATCGACACGCATACCGATACCTACACCGAAGTCGGGGGAAAAATACGCGTGTTCATTTCCATCGGTAAAAGCCTCGGTATACAACCGATCTGTTGTAGTGTACACTCCCAAATGCTGACAAAACCTATGCTATCTTGGCTAACCTAAGCATGTACCATGCCTATATCCAATGCATCCAAACTACCATCATCAAGACCAACCTGACCTCACATATTTGTGTCAACATCTGGCATGAGCAAATCCAAGAATGACTGCATGATTGCTGACTCATCAACATCTAAATCCATCATCCTCTCAACCAAGGATGTGTCTAACTGTGCATTTAGAGAGCTAAACTGCTCTATCACACAATGTGTACCATGAAAGCAATCCTTCTCTACCACACCAAGTGTATGAAAATGCTCCACATGTGTTAACTACACAACATCAACACCAAGATCAAATTGATGATCAAATTCCAACTGAGTATCATCAGAATGCTCTATATGAGCATCCACATCATGCTCAAAAGCATGCAACTAATCATCTGAAGTGTGCTCCATAAGAGCATCCACATGATCAATAAAATCATGCTCTATATAAGCATCATGAGCATCCAAAACATGCTCTACATGTGCATCCAAAACATGCTCTACATGTGCATCCATCTGAGCATCCAAATCTTGCCATACATGTGCATCATGAATGTCAATAGACCTATGTGTAGATAGATGAGATGAGACGTGACAAGTCTCACATCACACATAAGGTTGAACTCCCATACGGAGGAGTGTATCTCTCACATGAAGTACATGCAGTGGATACCAGTGCCCAGTCCTAGCACCTCTAACAAGCATAAGTTATCCCAACTGCAATTGAAAATGATGATCACCAAGGAATGCATAACATCTGCTCTCCTATAATTGTCTAACTGAAATGAAGCTCATAGAGAATGAATGCACATAGCATACATGTTTGAGTATAAGTGATGCTCCACTAGGTAGCATAAGTGTTGAGCTCATAAAAGTCATATTGATCAAAGTCAACCATAATCAAAGTCAAAGGGTCAAAGTCAAAGCATGCAAAGTCAATGTGTTCAAAGTCAAAGTCAACATGGATGAAGTCAAAGCATTCAAAGTCGGGTGTCAAGGTGCATAGGTAGTGCACAAGCAATTGTTTACAAAGGTCATATTTTATAGAAAGTTGGTTACAAGTTGCAGAGTGTATTTCTGTAATTCTCTAAGGTTGAAAGTGTTTGGAAGGTTCAGGTGAACCCTCTCTTAGGTGCACATTTGAAGAATTAAAAGGCAAAATGTGAGGGTATGTGAAGCGGCAGTGTACGCAGAAGTAAAATTATGGCCCCCCCAATTAACAATTTTGTTTTAGTCGAAAGTCACTACAGGACAAAACAGGGATTCCTTGGCTGCCCACTTTTGGAGACAATATTGGGATATCAAAGCGAGCACCAAGATACTCTAGCAGTTAGGAGCGTACTTGAATTGACACTCAAATCAAGGCAAGGCATTATTCTTTGAAGACAAAGCAAGTTGAGCATAGTCTAGACTGAGGGAAGTGTAAGAGATATACAGAGTGCATGCGACACAGAGAGTCATTTGGCAACGTGCAAGAAGAGTGACTTAGATTAGATGCAGAGAAGGTGAAGCAAGGAATATCAAGAGTTCTGAAGTCCCATTGAAGGTGCGTGTCGATAGAAGGTGTCCATCCCTCCCTTTATTGGAAGCTTGGTGCAAGGTGTGCACAAGGGCAAGCTTGGAGAAGATGCAGGTCTGGTGCAAAGGTCGGTGGAAAATTCCAAGTACTTTGTAATCTTGTTTCATGAGCATTATTTAGTCTTTGACATATTGCGTAGAGCATTTGGCTTATGACAAGCTTGTATTCTTCTCTTCCTAATTGAGTAGAAGCTTTCGGTACCATTAGTTCTCTTGTTCTCACTTTCCATTCTCCTACAAACACTCAAATCCCTTTCTGCACAAGAATCCCCCAACAAAATTTGGCACGCACAGTGGGACCACAAGGATATTTGAGCATAGGAAAAGAAAATTGCAAAGTCTAGGAGAGTTCAAGGGTACCGACAGTACTGTACTAAGTTAAGAGATAATCTTCCTTCCATTGGAAATCTCTTAAAGTAAGAGGAGTATGAAGAGCTCATGAGTGCAACCCGGTCTTAAAGCTTGAGGGTCCCTTGCAAAGCAACAAGAAGGAAGGTTACTCGAAGATCAACCAGTCCATTGTCATCGACATCATCAATAAAGAATATGGCAGCCCAGGTAGATTTGGAAACTTTACTTTCTAGATTGAATACCAAATTTCCATCCTTCAGAGGTCTAGCATAAGAAGTCCTAGATGAGCACATTAGGAGATTCTTAGCATTATGTAAAACAAGGGGTTTGATGGGAAGAGAGGATGCATTTCTAATTCTTTTCCCTACAACATTAGAAGGGCTAGCAGACAAATGGTTTAGTTAGTTTGCTGACAAACATTTCACCACATGGACTTGATGAAGGAAGCATTTAGGACATAGTTCCAACAAGGGAACACAACTGAAAACATTATTGAAGAATTAGAAAATTTAAGACTAGGTCCTGAGGAGACCTTCCGAGAATTTATCACCAGAGCTAAGGTGTTGATGGCCAAACTACCAGACCCTCCCCATGATTTTTTAATCAAAAAGTGGTTGGCTAAACCACTTCCCATATCAACACAATGTAAAATAAATGAGTTGGTTTTACCCAACAACAATGATAGAAGAATTTATCAATACATCTACAAGATTGGAACAAATTAGATAGCAGTACGGGGCAAGCTCTTCCAATTTGTCATATCCTACAAAACCTGAAGACCCAATAATTTAGCTAATGAAAGAACTTGAGAGCTTAAAAATGAATAAACCCCATAAAGAAGAGGAGAGTGTTGTCACTCAGTTGAGGAGGGAAATTGAAGCATTGAAGCTACAAAAGGAAGAGGAAGCCCAAGCAGAAGAACTGGCTCAGCTTTGAGAGGAGTTCAGGGACTCATGGGGGGTGGTATCAAAAGTGGGCTATGGTGTACCATGTGTAGCAAGCAGGGTCTTGTGGTAAGTGAGTCAGCTATGCAAGAAAGTTGGTCATGAGGCCCATGAATGTCAATCAAGAGGGATGCCTACACAACCTTATTGGGTACAAGGAGGTGCTTAATTCTCAACCAATGTAATGGCAGAAGCCCTCCGCCAAGGTAACAACTACAATCAAAGAGCTAGAGGCAATTATGGAAATGGGCTTAGAAGGCCAATTATCTGTTTCATGTGTGGAGAATGTGGACATTATAACTACAATCAAAGAGCTAGAGGCAATTATGGAAATGGGCTTAGAAGGCCAATTATTTGTTTCATGTGTGGAGAATGTGGAGAATGTGGACATTATCAAAATAAGTGCACCCTGCCAAAAAGTGCCCCCCTTGCAAGAATTTCCCAGATGCCAAGGATCATTATAAAAATTGTTGCCCACAAAACAAAGCATCTACATCTAGGCCCCATCTCCAAATGATCTCAATAAATAATCATGGAGCAGTAGAAGGAGCCACTGTTGTACAATCATCATCCACTAGAGTGGTACAATTAGAGGAAATTGACTCCATGGTCATGCAGATAAGAAGCAAAGGGAAAATTCTAGAAAAACCAAACCAGGAATCAACTTCTTTTGGAAGTGACAAAGATCAAAGGGTACATCACAACAAATCAGATATATATGAAGATGTAGAACAAGAGAAATGAAGTTCAACAGAATATGAAGAGGTAACACAAAAAGAAGATTTTTTGGAAACTAACGATTTCATTGGGAATGCATATAGGCGGGCCCACAAGGAACTTGAGAAATCAAACATCAAAATTGACCTTAGGGAATCTAGAGCTTCACAATTATTCAAGTCAATTAAAATAGAGGTTAGTATTCTTGAGTTGATAAACATGGATGCCACATTGAGTTTTGAAGTACTACGGATTATTGATGAGGCTTCCTCATCCACCTTGGTGGCTAAGACTTCTACCTTAGGCCATGGGAAGGGTGTAAAAGAAGCACCTCTCACCGACTATAAGAGTTCCAGACTGACAGTAACAATTAACGAATTAAAGCTACAAGGAGTCATTGTGGATGGTGGGTCTGGCATAAATTTGATGCCTGAGCATACTATGGAGAAGCTTGGCCTACATCCATCCAAACCAACCCACTTCACCGTTACTTTGGCATATCAAAGCAAAGTAAGGCCAATGGGGGTGATCCCAAAAGTTCCACTAGAAGTACGAGGTAACCTCTTCATTTTAGATTTTATGGTATTAAGATTGCCCTAGGTAGAGGGGGAATTTCCCCTCTTGATTGGAAGACCATGGCTGAGGCATGCAAGTGTCATTCTTGACTGGGGTAAAGACACTATGTTGGTACAAAAGAACTTAACCCAAAATATGCTGAAGTTGTTTATGTGGAAATACAGAAGATGGAGGATGCAGGAATCATCATTCGTATGGAACACTCAAAATAGCTTTCACCAATGGTTATAGTATCAAAGAAGAATACCAACAAAATCAAGATTTTTGTTGAATTTAGAGCACTCAACAAGGTGACCATTCCAGATGGATTCCCCATGCCTTTTCTAGAGCAGGTCATTGAGGAAGTGGCTCGACACGCATTATATAGCTTTATAGACAGCTTTAGTGGCTATAACCAAATATCCATCCACCCAGAGGATCATGAAAAGACTGCGTTTATCACACCTTGGGGCACATATTGTATGTAAAAATGCCATTTGGACTCAAAAATGCTCCAGCCACCTTTAACAGGATTGTCAACCTCATTTTTGGACCCTTATTGCTAGAAACACTCAGAATTTTCATGGATGACTTTTCTTCATTTTCAGGATCTCACAAAGAGACCCCTTTGGATTTCTTGTACCATCACTAGAGATAGGTGCTGAATGTTTTTAAAAGATGGAGGGAGACTTAACTAAAGCTAAACCCAAATAAATATCATTTCCGTGATGGAAGGAACCCTCTTGGGACATGTTATATCGGCTAAAGGTATGGATTTTTTTGTAGCTCAAGGTCAAGGACAAGCATAAAAGTGCACCAAAGAAGTGGACACACAAGAAGAAGGACCACGTAGGGAGCTCCAAGAAGTGTATGTCAAATTTTCAGAAGAAATCCCTATAAAATAGTGATTTTCATCACTAGATACCATTGTAAATATCATTTCATATGTTCACAACTCCATTTTGTTCAAGCTAAGGAGTCCTCAAGCTTGAGGAATATTAGAAGTAGCTACCTATCAATTTTCATAACTTTTAGACTCCGTTTGAGCCCTCAAATAAGTCCTAGAACCTTATTTTTAACTAGGTTGAACACTAGATCTGGACAAGGCCAAAACTAGTCCAAAAACTATAAAAAGAGCTAGAGAGCTCATTTTTTAGGTTAGCTTGTTGTAGATTGGAGCTTTGTGATAGAACTTCTTTTGTAATCGAAGCTTTCCATTGTTCCTCTCTTTGCTCTTACCATGTGTGTGTATGTGTGTGCATGCTTGTGTGCTTTCACTCATGCACTTGTGCCTTCACTCGCCCATGGTCTTCATACTAGTTCTCACGTCTCCACAGATTGACAAGTAAATGAGGTAGTGCTTATGCTTGAGCTACAGCTCCGGACCTTGATAAAATTACTTCTATACTAAAATTACCTAAACCCAAATCTCCTAAAGAGATTCAAAGCTTCTTGGGGCATACTGGGTACCATAGAAGATTTATCAAAATGTATGCAGAGATAGCCAGGCCACTGGCTAGACTTCTAGGTAAAGAAGTACCTTTTAAATGGGAAGAAGAAGAAGAGAATGCTTATCAGACATTAAGGTCCAAATTGATGGTTGCACCAATTCTTATCACACCAGATTGGTCAAATCCTTTTCATGTACATGTAGATGCCAGTGCATATGCAATGGGTGCAGTTTTGGCTCAATATAATAAAGAATACAAACTTGATAGACCTATTTCGTATGCTAGTCAAATTTTGACTAAGGCTGAAAAAAATTATAGCACCACAAGCAATGGTTTTCGTTGTACAAAAGTTTCATCATTATTTGCTAGGTGTGAAATTTGTTATCATCAATGATCATCAACCACTTAGGTACTTATTGAATAAGCCACAAGTGACTGGGAGGATATGGAGGTGGCTACTTTTGTTCCAAGAATTGGATTTTTCTATAGTCCATAGACCAAGTAAAGAAAATTTCATGGCAAACCACCTATCCAGGATCAACATGATGGATCAAACAATTTGAGCAAATGATGATTTTCTAGATGCTAATTTGTTTGATGTACAAGCTCAAGGTTGGTATGATGACATTAAGAATTTTATTAAAACTGGATTGTATCCAGAGAAGGAAAGTGTTGTGAAAAGAAAGAAACTGCTAATCAAAAGCAAACCTTTTACCTTCATTGAGGGAAAATTATATAGATAGGGAAAAGATAACAGGTTTAGAAAGTGCATAGAAGAAGAAGAAGTGAGGGAATTCCTTAAATCTGCACATGAAGGAACAAGTGGTGAGCACCTTTCAGGATATATTATGAGCCAGAGAATCCTTGATCATAGCTTATGGTGGCCTACATTATTCAAAGATGCAGAGGAATGGCATGTGATTTTTGTCAGAGGTGTGGACTCAAACCAACAAAGCAGAGGCACAACCCCTTGATTATCTCCACTTCTGGGTCTAGATTTCATAGGGCCCATCCACCCTGCATCGGTTCCCAAAGAGAGAAAAGTATCTATTGATCGCCACTAACTATGCAACAAAGTGGGTTGAAGCTGTTGCCTCCCTTGATTGCATCGCTCAAATTGTTGCTGGTTTCATTTATAGTAACATCATTTGCAAATTTGGATGCCCCCTTGAATTTGTACAGACCAAGGTACTCATTTTGTGAACAGGGTCCTATATGAAATTTTTTAACAGGTATAAAATTCTACATAGGACCTCTTGTGCCTATTATCCAAGAGCTAATGCACAGGTAGAAACCACCAATAAGGTATTAATTGCCATGTTAAGGAATGAATGTATGTTATAGCCCACTTCTTGGGGCGTAGCTTATCAAGGTACCCTATGGGCATATAGATTAGCTTAGAAAGAAGCTACTGGATATTCTCCATTCCAATTGGTTTATGGGATATTGCCTATTGAACCCTTTGAATTTCTACATGGGTCACCAAAACTAGCATTCATGCAGGGAAAGAAAGATTGTGGTGTCTCTTAGAGGCTTGGAGCACTGCATAAAGTGGAAGAGATACGTCTACATGCTGCAAAACAATTGATAGAGACTCAAATGAAGAGGAAGGAGGCACATGATTGGAATATGTGGAACAATAACGTACAAACATGCGTGTTGGTTCTTCTCCATAGACATCAAATCCACACATAAGTAAGGGGAAAATGGCTTCCACACTAGGAAGGACCTTATCGAATTAAGACGATGTTGAATCGGGGTGTACTGGAGTTAGAGACTCTAAAAGGAGAGGTCCTACCACTCATCAATATATCAAGTCTCAAGGCCTATCATCAGCACAACTAAAGATTTATGGATCACCTGGAACTTGCAAAATCTATCCAAGTTGTACATAGCCTTCTCATATTATTTTTCTCAAGTTTTAGTTGTTTTTAACCATTTTCATGCTTGTTCCTTGATTTTTGTGCAACCTAGAAGCCATTTCACAACCTTTGTATAAGAAAAAAAAAAAGGAAATCTGTGGGAATTTTCAAGGCATTTTTAGAATTTTTCCTAGAAAGTTTTTATCTTTTTCAATGCCATTTTCTTGATAATGTGGAAAAATAAAGGAAGGTCTCTATGGTTTTGAGTGGGATTATTGGTCTAGAAACGTTGGGAAATGATTTGAGAATTTTTTTGGATTTTTGTTGCATTTTTTTTTAATTTTCTTGGATTCTATTAGTATTAATTTATATTTTCAAGGTATTTTTAACAACAAAGAAAAGACGCCCCCCCTAAAGGCTAAATTTATTTTTCAAAAAAAAAAACTCTCTCTCTCTCTGTCTCTCTCTCTCTCTCTCTCTCTCTCTCTCTCTCTCTCTCTCCTCTCTCTCTCTCTCTCGCCCCCCTCCCCCCTACCCATGCGTTAACTTTATTTTTTTATTTTTTATTTTTTCTTTTTCTTTATTTTAATTATTTAGTTAATTATTTTTATTTATTTTAATTATTTATTTATTTATTATTATTTTACTTTTTTCTTTTTTATTTAAGTTGTGCCCACCACACATGCCATAAAAAAAAACATTTATATCTATAAATATATAAAATATATACTTTTTAAAATCTTCCATACTCCAATGCTTTTGGCTCTAGATTGCGCCTCGGATGGCCATTTGTTTTTCAAACTTGGGGTCATTTTCATGTATTTAGACTCATGTTTTGCCTTAGCTTTTCTGAAATCCCACCTTTTCTTTGACTTTTAGTCAAAAACCACATGTTTTGTGCACATTTACCACATGTTTTTCATTACATACATGGTCCACATGGCCTATTCTCACCTCATTTTACCATATGTTTCACATTTTCCCATTTGCACCCTCTGTAGGTTTAGTGTTTTCTCATTTTGATGCTCTCCAAAGCCCAAAACCCTACTCCCTAACCTCCCTTTGGCCTTCTAACCAATCCCATCCTTACCCCTCCATAACCGATCACTCTCTGCCCCCTCAGACCTACCTTCCCTCTCCTTCCTACCCTCCATTTGCCATCCTTTGCTTTTTCGTGCAAAATAGTCCCATTTTTTGTTCTTCTCTGGTGTCGTATAGTTCTTTATTGTTCCTAGTGGACTTGGTAGCTACTCCAATGTCCTTTTGAAGATTTTGCAGCACAGAAATATTGGTGTAATCTCTGCTCAGAGTTTTGGATGTAGCTCTCCGAGACGGAGAGCCCATTAGGTGGTGGGCAACTGTTGAGCCCATAAAAGTCGTATTGATCAAAGACAAGCATAGTCAAAGTCAAAGAAATCAAAGTCAATATGTTCAAAGTCAAATTCAACATGGGTGAATTCAAAGCGTTCAAAGTCGGGTGTCAAGGTGCACATGTAGTGCATAAGCAATTGTTCACAAAGTTCATATTTTATAGAAAGTTGGTTGTAGGTTGCAGAGTGTATTTTTGTAATTCTCTAAGGTTCAAAGTGTTTTAAAAAGTGTTTGGAAGGTTCAAGTGAACCCTCTCTTAGGTGCACATTTGAATAATTAAAAAGAAAAATGTGAAGGTATGTGAAGCAGCAGCGTATGTAGAAGTGAAAGTATAGCCCCCAATCAAAATTTTGTTTTAGTCTAAAGTCACTACAAGACAAAACACGGATTTGTTGGCTGCCCACTTTTGGAGACAATCTTGGGACATCAAAGTGAGCACCAAGATACTCTAGCAGTTAGGAGCCTATGTGAATCGACACTCAAATCAAGGCAAGGCATTATTCTTTGAAGACTAAGAAAGGTGAGCATAGTCTGGACTCAGGCAAGTGCAAGAGACATACAGAGTGTGTGCGAGAGAGAGAGAGAGAGAGAGAGAGTCATTTGGCAAGGTGCAAGAAGAGTGACTTAGATTGTATGTAGAGAAGGTGAAGCAAGAACACCTCAATCGGAGGTGTGTAGCTCAAGATATACACAAAACAAGCATCTGTTGATAATTTCACCTTCACATGTAGCACTATTGCTCTATCTTTTGCAATTTCGATGACCTATCACTCAAAATCTAGACTTGTGATCTTCTACACACTTGTAGGCTCTTTTCCAAGCTACACACAACAAGTTGAATCACTTGAATCGGACTTGTAAAACTCAAGTTATGGCCCAAAACCTCACTTGCTATCCAGGTGATTATAGATTTATCTTCTCAACGAGCCTGCGTTTTTCAAATTTACAGTGATTTAGAATTCCGAATCAAGTTTTGCATCTGTATATAACATTGTAGGTCTTTTTCTCAGCTATGCACAAAGCTTTAAAACATGACAATCTGAGCTTTCTAGCTGTAGTTATGGCCAAAATATTGAGCAAGTGTCAAGAGGCATCGACCTACACATTCATCTCTTGTGACCTAAGCTTCCATTGAAGCTTCTTGCACACAAGCCTTTAGTAAGCTCTGATACCAATGAAGGGCTTTGGTGTGGAAAACAAGAGGATCAAGAAGGAATGGAGGGAGAGAGAGAGGAGAGGAGAGATACACACACACGCATGAGAGCCTCAAAACCCACATAATGATCTCTCTTGAGGCAATGCTCTATAAGTGATGTATATATATGAATATAAGGGTAAGATCACATGATCCTTATATCCCCAACAACATACACACATATGCACATACATATACACACATACATACACATTCACACATACATATACTTACACATACATACATACACATAGATGTATGCATACATACACATACACATACAGATATATACACACATACACATACATACACATAAACATACTTACACATACACATACACATACACACACATACATAATAAATACATGCACACACACATACACAAATACACACACAAATACACATGCAAACACACACACAAATAACATAGAACCATACACATACACATATATACACACACATATACATATATGCATACATATAGACACACATTTACACACACATATAAGTACATACATACATACATACACACATTATATATTTATTATTTTGTATGTGTATTTAAATGTTAGAATGTGTATTTGTATATATGTGAGTATGTGTATGTGTAAATGTGTACATTTGAAGGTGTATATATGTAAATAATAAGATTATAATATCTAGTACTATTTTGTGCTACACAATTAGATTCTGATGAATCAGAGGAAACGACACCACCATCTCCTAATCGTGCTAGTACTTATTGTAAGTATATCAAAGTTTTAATTCTAATATCTAGTAGATACATACATGACTAATGTATGTTGTATTATAATTAGATTCTGATCGATTAGAGGGTACTCCACCACCTCATACCCATGCACTGACTTCACATATGTCATCCACTAGGAATCATAATGATTTTTACTATCAAGAGTATATTATATGTTGGTTTAATTACTATCAAGAGTATATTATATGTTGGTTTAATTTTTGACATGGCATGTATCAAAGACCATGATTAGAATGTATTGAACATGAGGTTGATCATGGTTATTCTGAGTGTGCACCACCACTTGATCGACATGATAATGTTTGGATATGTATTGATTCCATAGATAAGTTTCATTATTTTATTTGAAAATCATGTACAAAAAAAATATATACTTAATATGTAGGAATATTTCTCCGATGATGATGATGATGATTCTCCTACTAATAATCCTAATACATCTCATACACATCATGAACTTGCCATCAATTACAAGAAGAGGTTTCCCAAAATCCTCTACCTCCTCGTTTACAAAGTGAAAGGGTTCAAGATTAACCATTCCCAACTCGTGATCGTCCTCTAGTACAAAAGTATGATAGAAGAAGATATGGAGGATGGCATACAGGACCACATCCTCCAGATGGAGAGTTCTTTACCTTTTGGGGTAATTTCTATATGATTTCTCCCTCCACTATCATTGGTGTTGGTTGTGGTCACTTCATTGTAGAGTATTTGTATGTTCCTTCAAACTCTGAAGTCACTCTTGTTTCATTGTGTGGTCCTATATATACATGGGGGATTATCATCATCTTACACATTACATTCAAAGCATGACTACTTATGGATTATGTGTGAATGTAGCTTTTCTTGCTAGTAGAGGGATTACACGTGAAAAAAATAAAAGATTATATATTGATGGATGACCTTACATACATGGAAATATATCAGGTTGAATAAATAGTAGTCGAGGATATACTAGTTCAATGAATAATTGCACACTTGAGGAGTGTGAAAATAGTCATGAATCACCATACATGAGTAGAGATGTAGCAACATACATAGTTGTTGATTCTATTCCTTCATTACGTGTTGGTGATGAATTATTAGTGAGCTGATTGCCTAGACCTCCAAAAGCACTTTTCTCCAAGAGAGCAACGATCACTCTTTTTAAATTAACTTACAAAGTTAAATTTCTATTTTAAGTTTATTTTTCAATCCTTTATGGAATACTAATGATTTCTATTCATGTATGTAGATTCTATTGTATCATATTGATGATCTTCTAGCATACCATTGAGAGTTTCCAATAAGACCTCATTTATTAGAAGCATCCATGAGGAGGCTACGAAAAAGTGATCGTGTAGAATATGCAAGATTGAAACAACTATAGTCAAAAGAAGATAAAGTATAAGATTTTTGTGATGATGATGATGATGATGGCATGGAAACGTTTACTGAGGTTTGGTATCAAAATAACAACAAAAGCATTGATATTTCTAAAAAAGAGAAATATCTTCGAGAAGAATTTCTAAATCATATATATGAAGGAAGTCGCTTGACATGTCTATGTGAAAGCTTACTTCTTCTCAATCTTCCAAATCAATTTTGATGGACTAATTTATATGATTTGACACTAAGGTATATTTGTAATTTCTCTATCTATTTATATATATACACACATACACATACATATACATACATACACATACATACACATGATATGAAAGTAAAGCAAAAGTGATAAAATCTAAGGTGAGAACAAGAATCTGCATCAAATGAACACTTTCTGTCCTTCCATCGTGTAGATGAAAATATAGGAAAAACCAACATGACTTGATATTATTTAGAATAGAAAACACCAATATGTGAAAAAATGAAACGCGCGTATAAGAATATAATCCTCTTTGGATTTTTGGCATTGCATTTTTCCATCTTTGATTTAAAAACCTTTTGAATATTCCATATGATTTTTCTTCTCCCATTTTATAGATGACCTAATACCTACGTTGCTAACTGCTTTGTGAAATTTGCACACAAATGTGTAAGTCTCAGTTACCAAGGCATGTTTTAGGTTGTTAAGAGAATGGAAGAATCATATTTATCAAAAAGATTCTAAAGGTTTCCAAAACAAAGATGGAACAAAAGTTGATGCCAAAGATCCAAAGAAGAGAATCCTCTTTGGCTCTTTGGCATCGAATCTTTTTCAATCTTGGATTTGGAAACCTCTAGAATCTTCCTGATAAATTTGATTCTCCCACTTTCAAGACAACCTAATACATGTCTTGCTAACTAAGACTTGGACTTTGCAGATAAATATGTAACTCTTAGTTAGCAAGGCAAGTTTTAAGTCCTTCATAAAATGGGAGAGGCATGTGATCTAGTACCCTAGGTAAACAAACAATAGCTTGCATATATGAATAAACAAAAAGAAATGTAGAAATAAAATGAAAAAGGTACACACATAGATATATACATACATACACATATACATACACACACATATAGATAGGCATACAGATAAACAGCCATACACATACACATTCACACACATATGCATACACACACACACACACACACACACACACACATATATATATATATATATATATATATATATATATATATATATATATATATATATATATATATATATATATATATATATATATATATATACATACATACATACACATACACACAAATACATATATAAACATTTTTACATATTTTCATTCATAACACTTTTTGTTTTATGAAATCGTAGCTTACTATTTGAGAAGTTCTTACCAAGCAGCAATATTTTTTCTACATAACATGATAAAATGAAGAAGATAATCAACAATCTTGGTATATATTATCATTGTATATGTGCATGACCTAAAAATTGTATTTTATAGAATAGGTCAATATGTAGACCTTTTAACATATTCAAAATGGCAATCTCCTTGATATAAGGACAAAGATGGTAAAATCCCAAAAAAGGTATTAAGACATTTTGCATTAGCTCCATGAATTAAATATATGTTTCAAAGACCTAGGTTATCAATTTGACATCCGGACTTGATCATAAAAGTATTGATCGAATATTAATGAGAATTTAAGCTAATAGTGCAGCATTTCAACATATTGATTCCAGATGGTCTAAATTCGAACAAGAGCCATGAAATCTAAAATTAGGAGTTGCATTCGATAGGTTTAACCCATTTTCGATGAAATCTAGTAAATGGTCAACATGGCCAATGGTAGTCATCAACTACAATCTTGTGTTGTATCGTAACATTTAAAAGGAACATTTAATGCTTTGACTTTTAATACCAGGGAGAAGACAAGTTAAAGACACGAATGTATATCTTGCTCCTCTCATTGATGATCTCCAAGAGTTATGTAGAGGTATTAATGTAATTGATGTATGAAAAATCATTAATCAAAGGCACATTACAATTCATGAACTTGAGATTTGGACTATACACAATTTTCTAGGATATGAAATCTATTTAGGTAACGATGTAATTTTTTAATTTAATATATATACAACTGTATCCGAGTTAATATCATTACGGTTTTATGGTTTTCATGCATACAAGAATATCTACTAAGGGATATAAGGCTTTTCTTTATTGTGGTGAGTGAAGCAATACATTTTAATGGAAAGATTAAAAAAGGTCAGTTTCCAAAACCAATGAAACCTATGGACTGGTATAAAAAATGGACAGATGGATCTTGTATAGATCCACAATCCAAAATATTCATTGATGATGAAGATGATGATAATGTGAAGATTAGAGGTAAAGGAAAATTTTCAGTGGCAAAGAATATATCGATATGGTATTCTCTATAGTATTGGAGAGAGTTAAAGATTTGTCATTTTCTTGATCCTATGCATATATTCAAGAATATTATTTATTCATTATAGCAACATCTTCTTGGATCAAAAGACACAACAACATCAGGAAATGATTTAAAGCATCAAAACTCAAAACCAAAGTTAGGGCCAATTGTTGATAAAAATTGATAGGAAATAATTTATGAACCTACTTCTTGTATACTTAAGACAAAGGAGATGCAAACTATCAACAAAAGCATCCATTTGATTCAAATACCTACATGATATGGAACATCTTTCCAAAACATGTTTACTTTGGATGATAGGAACTTATGAGGGTTAAAGATACATGATTTGCATAACATTCTGAAGCACATTCTACCTCTTGTTATGAATGGATGTACATAAAAAGGAATAGGGGATGTGATCTATCATCTTGGATCACTAATAAGGTAATTATCATACTTTTATGTCTAGTATATAAGACTATTTGATATCTTTTCCTTACGAATTAATTTCTTTATAATTTATTTTATGAATGATAATCAGTGGATTGTAAGATACCACATTGATTTTCTAAAAAAAAACAATGTATAGGTAATAATGAAAATTTATGTTTAGGATATTTTGATCATGTCTGCAACATTTTGTAGCAATGAGCTTTTACATTCTCTCTCTAGGAACTTATCGCATGAAATTTGTGTGTTAATATTGAGCATGATGATGAAGGAATCACAAAAATATTGTAAGAGAGAAAGGTAGAGTATCCTTAGTAGAAAAATTTACTTGATTGAATTTTTTATAGTTCCTATCTTTTATGTCTCATCTGGTTGCATAAAGATAGGTGAACAAAGAGATTTTTCATGTTTTTATCTCTCTCTAGAATTTCCAATTTTGTAAGGCTCAAAAGTGACATTTCTAAGGCATCTCTAACACTAATGTACAGCTCAAAGAGCAAAATATTTTTGTGTCTCACAAGATTAAGCATATGCCTCACCGTTTCTAAGTTATAAGGCTCAAAAAAATATTGTTTTTAGGTACTTTAAAAAAAACAAGAAGCCTTGATTCATCTTATTCATGTTCGTAGATTAAGAAAATGCACATGGGTATGTGGGTCTTTTTTGGGTGATTGACGTGTGCGTGAGGGTGCTACAGGGATCCCCTCTATTTTTGCAGGTACAATTGTTGAGGTCGACACAGAAAATAGATGCATGTGCGGTCTGGAAGTCTTGCATGAGACATGCAAAAAGATGCTATCTTGGAGCATGTAGATTTTAGGAGCATATTTCAAGGAAGGCATGATTGGTTCTAATGTGTTTCATGAATATCTCGATGAATATATTTTAGTTTTTCTTGAAGATGTTTTTGTGTATTCTAAGGATGATGATGAACATGCATTGCATCTCAGGAAGACGTTAAAGAAACTAAAAGAGCATAAACTATATGGTAAGATGAGTAAATTGTTTTTTGCAAAGAGGGAAGTGACTTATTTAGGGAGAGTTGTTTCTAAGGAAGGGATTCCCATAGATCCTGAGAAAGTTGAAATCATAGTTGGCTGGCATATTCCAAATGTGTGAGAGATGTGAGAAGCTTCCTTGGTTTGGCACAATATGAGGGGACATACCTTAGGGAGTTTTCTCCAATTGCAACTCCTCTTATAGAATTGATAAAGAAAAACAAAGACTTCACATGGAACGATGAGTGTCAAAATGCATTTGAAGAATTAAAATAGAAAATTATTCAACACTGTGTGCGAAAGCTACTTGAGTTAGGGACCATTTATTGTTTCATATGATAAGACTGGAAGTCAAATCGGATGTGTACTTCCACAAGAAGGAAGCGTAGTGGGCTATGAGTCAAGGAAACTAAGGAAACATGAATTAAATTTTACAACACATGACTTGGAAATGCTTTATGGTAGTTGGTGCACTTAAACATTGGAGACACTTATTGCTTGGAGTAAAGTGTGAAATAAGAATGGATCATTAGATCCTTAAATATATATTTAATCAAACTTTACTTAGCAATAGATAAAAATGATGCATC